>JBCAUG010101950.1:0-21770 GCA_038406175.1 Haplosyllis leylae | reverse complement strand
AACTGCAAATATATGGCAATACAAAGTTGGCAATAATGCCAACATTGCCAACTTTGTGTGTTTGTGAAAAACTCGATCGTTTCAATTTTTTTAGATTTCCACCAACTGGAATTTCCACACAAAATAAAACGTTTGTCCTGTGTGCATGACGCTCCTTTTGCAAATAGCAACATTAGAAAGATTTTTCGATCAAATAAACAACATTTATGAATAGCATCGATAAAATATAATTGGTAAACATTTCTTTTACGACTAATGAAAGGTTCAATTGTAGTTGTATATTGTTTTTTTTTTATTTTTACATGCGAACTATTTGCAATGAGAGTTTGTAAACTGCTTCGTAAATATTTAAATTGTACGCGTTCAAAACATGATTTTGTGATCAAACTAATAACTTGAGAATTGCAACTATTCTCTTGAGTACTATTCTTTTCATCCTTTTCATTATCTCTGCTGTGCGCTCTCTACAACTACGAAGTAACAGTTGTTGAGTCTGTTACATAAGTTCCTAGTTGTGAATCCGTAACTGAAGTTGGATACAAAAAAAATGGGAGATATACGTAAGTGTAATCAATCCAGTCGCCTATTCTATGAACAAGACTCCACATATATACTTCACAGTTTTACAGTATCTTTTGTGTTTTCGGTCAGAGGTTTGTACTCAGAATGTCATTCCTTTTCACCGTGAAAATTTAATCTGCAGATTTAATTGAAATCTAGATTTGATGACAAAATGTCTCTGGAGACTCCACAGCTGAACAACATTGCTCCTCGCTTTCAGAAGTAAAATGATAACAATAACTTACGTGTATCTATTGTGGCTCTAATATTGTTGATAGCCAACGTTGTGACAATCTAAACTTCACAGTAAATTTCACAAAGAACCTAAATTTTTTACACTACAAAAAAAACCGAGAATGCTAGGCAATTTTTGCTGCACAAATAGGGTTAGAGTAAAAGGTACGAGTCCGAACAACACGCGTTACCAACGAAGGAGATGTTCTGAAGCTCTATAAAACTAATCCAATGTCTTTTTTCTGTTAGGAAAAGATGGAGGATATTTACTCTCTTCAAGATGAAAACGTACAATTTCTATTTTGAAGCAGAAGTCTGATATCCTCAGGGACATGTTTAATGCATGAGTCTTGGAATACATTTGTCTGTAACGTGAAAAAATATCATCTGTTTACAATGTACTTTACAACGAAATTGGAATTTTATTTCAACAATATTTAATTTCAAATTAAAATAAACATTGAAGGAAATATAAAATTACCAGCCTAGGAAATAAATTGTTTTCCAAAATTATTATTGTAGCGTAAAGTAGACGTTTTGTTGTATCAACAAAACATTCAGTTTAGCTACATGGAGCGTTTGAGTTTTTGTGGATTGGCACATGTGACACATCTGCCACACGAAGTGAGGAATTTAGTCAGTTTAGCAAACTTAATAAAGTTTTGAAAAGAAAGTCCTGTGATTTTTTCCTGAATTAGTTACTGAATTTATTGAATATATTTGTCCCATTTTAAATAAGTTACATAATATTTGCCAGGTTTGGCAAGTGGGCAATTCACGACAATCTCGATTGTTTTTGGTCATCACAATACTCTGAGCAACCTCCGCAACCTATTTTATCAAAGGCATTGCCTTTCAAATCTCATTTTATCCATCTTATGAGGACCGATTCATGTCATATCCGTTTATAAATGAGAAAGTAATCACTCGATTACTCAACAGATCTTCCACAAATCCAGTCAATCTTCATTATCCTGTCATGTTGTCATATTGAAAGCCCTTTACCGCGTAGATCCCACATTGTGAGCTGCTGCGTTGGTCAGATGGCTGAACTTTAATGTACAAGAACGTAGAAAAGGTTCATTATTTACAGAAGTTTCAAGGAATTTGAACACATAATTAGCAACACTTGTTCAACAACTAAAACGAAAGCATTCAGAAAACACAAAAATTGTAGCTTTGGAGAAATGGCCAGTTGGTCAGATTTCCTCCAATGCACGTCAGATGTTAGGCCGTCTAATACAAAAATAAAAATTTCTTACATTTTACCAACTTAGGAAACCTTAGGGTACACCCAAGGCAGTATTTGTCTTGGGAGGCTAATACTCGTAAGCTCTTACGAACTAAATCTGTAAGCCTCAGGGTGCTTTTTTTTAACTTCCCGTAGCACTCTGCAGAAAGTTCAGAAAATTATTCCTTTTTCATGCATACCAAAGAGTACTTGTCTATTGTTTTCATTGTTCTCCTTGAGAAAATGTTTAAGCTCTATTTTTAAATAATGCTGTACATTTATCTTTTGTAAAAGGAGATCCAAATTATGTTTCGATTTTTCAAAAATGTTGAGGAAATCGGTGGATTTTGTCACACAGCTACGTGTGCTTCCAGAAAACTGCCTGCAAAACCCATCAACACCATAACTGTCTCTAAGCATTGAAGATAAATTAAACAGGACATCCCGCCATTACGAGGCAATACTGCCCATGATCCGCTCTCCTTACCATGCTAGACCAGACCTAGTCAGGGGGAGGGGTTAGGGTCACCTGGTCAGGTAACCCCACCCCTTCCCTCCCCGGACCAGACCTGGCCAAGGGTGGGAGGGGAGGGGGTAGGTCACCTGAACAAGGTACCATCCGTTCCCCTCCTCCAACTAGGTCTGGTCAGGGTGCCTCCTCCGTTCCCTCAGGCAGCACCAGGACAGGATGTACCCCAATCAGGATCAGGACAGGAAATACCTCCCATCCTATGAACAGACGAACAGACACCTCTGAAGACATTATCTTTCTTCGTACTACGTACATGGTTGGAAAACATAGCTTGGATCTTCTTAATGTAGGAGAGAGAACTGTGTAGCACTATTTATTATCGCCCGCGTACGTACTTCGACGGGAGGTAATGTTTTCAGTCTGTTCACACGGGGAGGGGGGGACCCCATCTCCATCCCACAATACATCCACTGGTCCCATATCCTTTTGGGGGAGGGGGGTACCCCAGTCCCAGATGGGGGGCACCCCAACCTTTCCTGGGGGTACCCCAGTCCCAGGCAGGAGGTACCTCAGGATTGGATGGGGTACCCCCCAGCCAGGTTAGGTTGGGGTATCCCCCCTGGCCAGGTCAGGTTGGGGTACAACAACCCCCCTCCCCGGCCAGGTCAGGCTGGGAACAGGTTACGCCGCGGGCAGTTTAGGAATAGGTTTTGGTTATTTTCAGAAATTTGAAAATAGAGTTTACAAAAATCTAAGAGACTACCATTATGAAATATAAATTATCCTTTTCTGACATCTTCAAAATGGGACGTTTTTTTTGCTTGGCTCATGTATGTAAATTTATTTGAAAGTGAAACATGGAAATGACAGGTATAAATCAGGAGAAATTACCATCAAAAAGAAATTTGAAACTGGATCTTCAATTTTCTTTACTTTTGTAAAATACGATATCGCCTCGATACCTTATTCTGTCATCAATAATGACACAATAATTCACCTATCGTTTCCAGGCTGTGAAAACCGTCTTACTATCTCTGCCCTAAGTCAACGAATCATAGTGTGAAAATGTCAACATTTGATTGTGTTGGCGACATAGAACATCACCATGATTGGAATACCCTCAGGAACAATTGATGCTACTGTTACGGCGATGCCTATATTCTGTTTTCTGCTGATTTGTAACTGTCTTTTACATCAAACTGTATTATCTCTCTTTATATTATTATCTATTAATAATAAGTTTTGATGGCCTGTTTTATAAATGGAGAATGCCGCAAATGAACCCACTGAGTATTTCGAAGGCATATGAAAAATAACTGCTTTATATCTGTCACAGAAGTAGGTCATGCCATGTTTTAATTTTCCTCATAACATTTTCATTAAAATAATCATTTTGTAAGTGAGATAAAGTATTATTGATATTCTACAGTACAAGAAGAACAGGGAATAATTCTATTTTAGGAGAAATAATTCTTGAGGTTACAATACACTAGGCAGGCAACTTTCGTTCAAACATTTAACATTGCAGCATTTAATGATACTTCTTAAGCTCTACCTGTGCTAGCCTCTGCTTCCACCAATTTATGAAAATCTCTGCCTCAGCCAACACAATTTGTCAATATTTACCTAGTAAATGAAATTCTACTTCAATTCACAAACAACATATGTATTTCTAGTCTTTCTCAATTGTTTCAAACCAAAAAAACACAACATACAAATATTCAAATTGTGGAAACAAGTCCAAAACAAAAACCTTCCTAAACTGTATAGTTTAGGAACTATTTTCTATTTTTATTCCTAAACTGTACAAGATATTTCCTAAACTGTGTTGACCTAGTATCACTGGCTGCTACTTAACATATTCATGTGAAAGTATTTCCAGCAAGCCTGGGAAAATACATACTAACCACTTTACCTGGATCCATGTCCTCTATTTCGGACTATTTGGGCCTCTAGTTTCCAGACAATTAGTTTTTGTAATTAACAAGAAAGTTCATCAATTACATTTAGAAAAATTTAGAAAAAAACAAGAACTACATTTTAATCTGTGAACATCAAAGATACCAAAGATCGTAAAAAAACTTCCTAAACTGCAAAACAGTTTGGGAAGTATTTTTGTCACATGGTTTGGCAGAAGCAGAGGCTGGCAGAGGCAGAGGTGGAGCAGATTCCGCAGTATTTAAGGAGGTCTTTGTTTAATTAGGTGAATAAGCTTAATGGTGCAACAGCCTTGCATGGCGCAAAAGCTACTTATTTAACGCTTTTGGATGTCTCACGACCACAAGTGACTGTTTCGCATAATGATGAGAATAGTGGCTCTGTGACTGAGAGGAATGGCTTCCAACCTCACAAAAAGTTTTGCCTTTGTAGCATTTATTTTGTCTAATCAGACAAATTTATGAAGCTTCAAAATAGGGAAAGTCGGATGGCCACCTACTGGGTGAACACTTGTGTTATTTTAACTGAAAAAAATAAGTATTAGGTAGCAATTTAAAAGTAATTTTGTCTACCTCATCAATGTATTGGCTTCACTTTTATGGTAAGTGTCAAGTCTGCAGTAATGTTGTAAGCAAGATAAGCGGAATTTTATGTCAGGCATTTTTACGAAATCTTCATGACATCACAATAGCTATCAGTTACAAACATTTTATTGAATCTTGTTTCTAAAATACATTTAAGCACTTTCCAATATATCAATGTGTTATAATATTAATTGTACAATGTGTAAACACACAAACATTGAATGTAGAAGGTGTAAAAAATTTAAATATGCAAACATGAAACATTGGTATTTATCATGACGTTCTCATTACCATGCTTAAAAATGGCATCAAAATATGATCAGTTACATTTGGCAGAAAAAATATTAATATGGATATTAAATCAAAGCATCAATTCTATCATATGAATAATTTAGATATATATTAAAAGAAACATTTATACTGATTATGCTTTATACTTTAACACCCAGAAAGATGAAATGTCATAATTTGTTCCCTTTGTGCATGCGTAATTTTACGATCAGTTACATGTAGCCACAAGCTAACAATTCATGTCTTTCTAAAAATTTAACAAATATACAATTAAACTGTTTAACATTGGAAAGAAAGAAATGTAATAGTAATTTACTTAAAAGTACATTTCAAATGACATATCTATAAATATTTCAGAATTTTTTCAAAGAAAATCCTGAACAGCAGAACATGGAAAAATGTCAAAGGCATCATTAGTTACGTCGGTGAACAATCTTAATAAAACTAGAACTATTTTTTACTCACAGAATGTACAAGCTTCTGCTTATAAATGAACAAATTTATAGCTATTTTTACACATCTATTTCTTCTTGACACCAACCAAATTCATGTCCCTCTGTATCTGTTTACTTTTTTCCATAATGACCTGACTCCATGATGTCTTGTAGAACATACTGACTCTGCAATCAAATCAATTATTTTTGCCTTTTTATTTAATACGTTTACAAAATATGCACAATGATTTTTGCTTTCTGAAAGAAACACAAAAATAATTTGTAGACAAAACAAAACAAACAAAATTTTTAATAAATTGCAAGGGAATATTTAAACAATTTACAAAAATAATTTCATTTTCAACAGCAACATGTCAAGATATCAGTTACTATTCACTTACTTGTGCGGTTGTCTGTAAGAAAAGTCATTTTAATGAATTTACGAATTTAAAAGTACAGCTAACAATAAAATTATTGTGGTAATTAATACAGTACTTACATTGTTGTTGTCTTTTTTGTTTCTGTAACAACAAATTGTTTCTTCTTCTTCTTCTTCTTCATGGATATTTCCTCTTTTTTCTTCTTTTCTATCTGGTGAGATATAGAAGTCAAGTCTCCTATATCATCAAGTGCACTGTCATTTGCACCAAGAGAACAAGCGGGACTATGAATAACATGGTCCAATTGTGAAACTTCACTTGGACAAGCCTTTACCCATTTCTTGCAGAAAGTGTTATTGTGGGTTTGTCCATCATCTGCATTTGAAGTCACATCTTTCAGTGTTGGGCATTGATCCATGTTTGTAACCTTATTTTCATTTCCTTTAAGTGTGTCTGTTTTCACTTCTTCTCTTTGGTGATTCTTCTGTATTGGTTTAGTTTCTGATTTTTTAAATTGGCCTTCAACATTTCCATTCATATTAGCCATCACTGGCTCATTTCGTACTGATACAGTTTTCAATTGTTCATCAGAGTTCATAAGTGTGCCAGTTGCATACTTAACAACAGGTGTTGCTATATGTGTAGACATGGGCACTGTCGTAAAGAAGGTAATAGGCTTCATTTTCGATTCACTTTGAAATGCATCAGCCTTTTTTTCAGGGACTTTTATGCCATTGAAGCAGGTAGCTTTCTGTGGAGTGGGTGGTACAATGTAAGTTTCAGAGGGCAATGTCTCACGGTCCACAGACTTGTCATCTGCAGTACAAACCAAAGCTTCTGGCAAATTCTTATCCGATTCTGTTGATTTCTGCTGGTCTTGCACTTGAATTTTACCATTTATGTCATTCATATTACCAGCAAGGATAGTACTATCCAAATTCTGTGCACAGGTGAAGCTTGGAGTTGATGTTCTTTGTGGCTCTGCTAAAATGAAATCTTCGTTCTCCTTATCAACTTTCTTGTCAACTCCATTGTTATCATCTTCTACCTTTAAAGTCAGTACTATCATGGAAGGATCAGAGTTATCTTCAACCTGAACATACATAGGCACTAATAGCTACGAATTGTCATTCAACACAGGTGTTGTGATGTACTGAATTTTACTGAGATCAGCAAATTGGCCTCCATTGAGATCAATGTTCTCATTTATTATGATCTCTGTTGGATTTGCATCTGGAGCTTGCATGACGGTGGGTATGGATGTAAGATTGATAGTTTCTACCTCTGGATCTGCAGTAGTGACACCTGTATCCTCACATACAGTAGATGTGCAGGCATTGTTTGCTGTAGGATTTCCTATGTAAATGCTTTGTAGTGGAGGCTGTTGAATGTGTGATACGTCTGCCACAGTAACTGGTATTTGCGGAGCTGGTGTATGCACTGGTTCCAACTCTGGAATAATTGACATATCTTCATTGGCATCTTCTTCGCTGCATGGGTACAGGTCGCCAGCTGTCTGTGTAAGGAAATCTTTATCACTTGCTGTAAGTCTGAGTGACATGTCTACATCGGAGTCATTTTCTTCAGCCCTGCAGCAAAGATTTTAAAAAATTATTTAATTAATTTTTAAACCCAGAACTTTGGCTAACGATTTTTCTAATTTTTTATCTTTCAATAAAAATATCGATGTTACTGTAGATTAAACAATTTTTCTTACATTTTCCACTGAGTGGACTCTTTCTTGGGCTTTCCTACTTTCTTTGTAGGATGACTACAGTAGGATGACTGAATGGACTGAACTTTTTCTGGTGGTTTGACCACATGCCCAGTACTAGTGTATTTTATCAACGTATCTCTGCAATAGATTAAAAGATCTTTAGAATTTAAGAATGCTTTCAATAAAATTTCATGCACAGGGTATATATAGAAATTATCATGATTACAATTTGTAAATAAATATTCAAACTGAAAACTTAGTTCTGTATATTTTGTAATTATGTATTGCAAGTGTCCTTCTGTTCATCCTGATAAGTAATCTGATTTTTCCTCTTTCTTGGGTGACCAGGGCCTTTCTTCAGTGTCCGCTGCAAGTCAGCTTCCTTTCTGCTAAGTTTTCTAGCATCAGTTTCCAAACTCATTTCTGGACACTTCCATTTGAATGCTGACTTTTCTGTAGTCCTGCAATTATTTAAATGTAAATTGATAAAATTATGGTATATTAAATGCACATGTCTAATAGCGAAATGTTCTGCTACAAATAAATATATATTAATAAGTTATAAATTTTTAATTATTATTAAAGGGAAGAAATTCTAAAAATTAGTGAAAAAATATTCCTTAAATAAAAAAGCAAAGCAATATTTAGTAAAGTTCTAATGAAGTAGATTTGGAAATCACCAAGAGTATATTTACTATCTTACTCAAGTGACTTGACCAGTGGAACGAAATGCACTGGGGCTCCTCCAGATTGCACTCCAGTCCACATTATCACAATTGGCTCATCATCTCTGTTCACAGGGTATTCAACAGGGAAAAATATTCTGTGAAAGTCTTTCCTTAGAGTAGATGCACCTCTCACAGGATATATAGTATGGATGGGGACACCAAATACTGAAGCAGCTTGTGCGAGTTGCCAGAGACCCATATACTCACCAACTTTAGCACAACTGTGTATCTCACTGCTGTACACATAGTCAATAGTGCTATCACACAGCTTTTGACCAGGGGTGTAGTATTCAGAGAAAGTGGTGAATACAGTTGGGAGATCAGCATTCTGATGAATATATGACACCCCATGTTCTAGACATTTATCAGTAATGTAATGCCTCTTGTTCAGAATTCCTTCAAGTACGATCCTACTCTGATTTTGATGTGCCGACTGAACATGTTGAAGAATGCTTTACTCAATGCTCTACACAGGCAGTTGCCATCACCCTTTGTGTATACCGCATTTAAGTGTATTGGCCCATCTGCTGGAATCTCACTCTGTGCAACAAAGTGTCTTACATCAATGCTGACAATGAAGTGAACTTCTGCCCTCCCTGCAATTACAGGGATACGACCACTTGACACTAATTCCATTGCCAATTTCTCAGCTTCATAGAAATTTCTGCAACTCTCAACTCCTGACAATATGCTGTACGAAAAGGCTTCTTCAGGTATATCATGACCTAATGCTTCTTCCACTGTTGGCAGTCTGGGCATTTTGACACCAAGTGCATTTTCACCAGCAAGCAGCACTTCTACTGAATTTCGGGAGTAGATTTCAATTACTTCATCATCATCTCTTTTATTTGCTGAACTAATTCCTTCAGACCTCATTTCTGCTTCAGCTTCAACAGGAGCCAATGAGCTTTTCTTTTGCACATTACCATGGACACTTTCAACCGGATCAGTTACATGATCAGTTACACAATCAGTTACATGATCAGTTACTGAGTTGGACATTTTTCCTTTCTTTTTTGGTTCGTCTGCTGTATTAATTTCCTTTTTCCTTTTTTCTCTAATTGCATCAGCTTTTTCCTTCAGTTTTTCAGCATCTTGGCGGATCTGTTCAATAACTTCGGTTGAAATGTCTGGCAATTCGTCATCACTGCTATCATTCTCCATGTCCGCATTGTTTGCTGTGGACACAAAATCAGGGCATTTCCTTTTCTCATATTTCCTTAAATTTTCACCTTTTTTAGGTATCAGCTTCACAAGCCGCCATGGTTTTGTGTAGTCAGAATTTAAACATTCACCTTCTTCTGAAATACAAGGCAGGCACAAGCAAGGGACTGCTCGCACTTTCAGCTCTAATGGGTGTGGTGTGTTTCTTACACTATAGATGTTCTGCATTTTTTCCACGTGTGTTTGAAGATCACAATCTTGCTTCCTTCTAATGTCACAGGGTCTGATAAACTGGAACTCAACTCTGTAATGCTGGCAGCAATCTTCAAGGACGGGTGTTTGGTAGAACTCTCTGCAATATTTGTAAAAATCATGAGCATTTTTAACCACAAAATGCCTTGATTAAATTTTGTATGACATCCAGGACTTGAGATGACCAAACAAAGCATCTGCATGGCTTTTGCCATGCTTTTCACCATAATAGACCCTTATTATGGACAATGCTAGATGAGCAAGTTCAGCCAAAGGTCTCCTGCTTTTGTATTGAGAAGCACAGTTGTCACAAAACTGGATGATTTGGTCCAAACATACGCCTTGCTCAGAAAGGTACTTGAATGTCAAGTTCTGTGCTGTGCATTCTAGAAAACTGTCATGCTTGAGGTCATCCGTGATATGGACCAAACACAGTGTAATTAATTCCATACAGCCAGGTCTCAGACACTGCAAGAAATTAACAGTACCATGGATTGTTGTCTGTGATCCACCCCAGTAAGCTGACTGGACTTCATCCTGATACCTGTTGTTGAAGTTCATTGCAAAGTCTAATACTTGCAAGAGGTACCCAGTTAACACATTATTTTTTATGTTTTGAAATACATGTCTATGCCAACTGGAACAAAATAAATGTTCAGACAATGAATCAATGATATCCACAAAGTCATTCACAACAGTTTTCAATGGTTTCTTTAATTCAAACTTTTGCGGAACACTTTTACCATCTAATGTTTGCCAATGATGAAATGTCATGTTTGGGTTCTTCTCAAGAAGCTTCACATTGATGTCTTCAATTATTTCCTTCAGTTTACCTTTACCGCAGTCTACACACTGTCTACTGATACAAGGGTATGGTGTAAACTTGTAGGTGCTTCCAAATTGACCCTGTCTTATTTCACACAAAGTTGAATCAATTGCAGCATACTTGTTTCCAGGTATTCCCTTCACACCAACAGATATCAATGCTCTTATTACTAAATCACAATTTTCACAGTAATCACAAAGACATTGTGACAGGGGTATTTGGCCAGTAAGGAAGTACTCTTTAGGCTTTTATCTTTTCATTGTAGTCTTAGACAAGACTCCATGCTGATGGTATTCCGTTTGTCCAATGTAGACTTTATAATATAAATCTCTTCCCATGTATTCAATAGAAATCTCTTGCCAGCATACTTCTTGCATGGGTGACTGAATGAGATTGTATCTTGCATAAGAAAATTGGTGAACTCCTGTTTACGCAAAAGTGCTCTTGATGTTCCTTGGTGAATGTGATCATTTGGCAATGCACACCAGCCATGTACAGTTTTTAGTGGTATACCTGATACCTTCTTAATTTGGCGATAACTCCCATATGCTGCTTTTAACTTTTCTACTTCTTCTTGCAGCTCTGATATGTGATTCTGTCTTTTCAGCATGCATATTTGTCTCAATCTGGCATTAACATATTTACACTGATCTTCTTGATGTATCGTTCCATCAAATATTTGCTCCTTCTTATGTAGATTGCTTAATTCACCAATACTGTTATCTAGCCATTGCTTTTTGACAGGTGTACCTTCATTCTCTTCTTTTAAATTATCCCAGTACCTATGACCATTTCTGACGAAATGTGCAACCACCAGACGGAAAGATTTGTAATCTTTGAGCATTGATTGTCTTGCTTTGAATGCTAATTGTCATATACGATTTTGCTCTCGGACTTTATCTTCTGGAGACATGCCTTTTAGTTTTTCTTCGCGTTTCTCAGTCTTACAATCTAAATATTGCTCACAATGTTCCATTTCCACCTTTGAACTGTTGTAGTTAGAAAATAAAAGAAATAAGGACAGAAGTAAGCAGGTGATTTAATTTATTAATTGGTAATATTTAGAAAGTAACTTTTTGATACCAGCCCACCATGCAACCTAAATCTTATATCTAGATAATTAATGTGTTAATAAGTACTACGTGTAAGTATCTATCTATAGATTTCTTAGTTTTGGTCCTCCCAGCATGGATTGCATACTTTTTTAATGAATTACACAATAAAGATACATTGATCTAGTAGTATCTTAAAAATTACAAACATAAGTACTCTATACAATAAGTAAGTACTATTAACTTTAAATACTCTGCACCAAGTACTTACTTCCTAGAATCTGTTGGTGAGCCATCTTCATTCGGTATTTCACCTGGTGCCCAATCTGAACTGGATGCTGTACTCTGGTTCATCATTGCCTTCTGCTGAGACTTTCTTGTTTTTTCTCTGTTCTTTGCTCTGAAACTAAAAAATGATTAATATATTTGTAATAGTTTAAACATACAAACTAAAGATATGTGTACATACAGGTCTGTGAATACATGTTGAACTTTTAAAAGATTTAAAATTTAAAAATTTATCATTGAAATTCAAATGATAAAATAAAACAAATTGCTTTTAAAAATGGACCAAGATATTAATAATTTTAAAATAGAGATATAGAAATAAAATTACTCAGGATCGTTCTTCCTATTTGCATAATACAAATTTTGAGACTGTTGGTGTTTCTCTTTGTTCTCCTCAGATGTAGATTTCTTAAGAAGTTGTCATCTGCAACTTTTACTGCATTGGTGTTTCTGAGAGTCATCATTACTGGAAAAAAATTTCTCTATATAAAATTTTATTTAAATTCAAGATATATATCATTATGAGATCAATAAAAATTTAAATCTGCCTTTTACATACCTTGTATTTATATGCCTTTGTTTGTTCAGTCTGTTAAAATCCTGTGGAGAGATCTTAACTATGTATTCACCAGTAGCTATGTCTTGCTGAAGAATTTTTAAAGGTGTGTTCAGAGATTTCAAGGATTCCATGGAACTTCCACTGTCAGATCATGACAAATTGAGTCTGCAAAAATATGTAGTATGTATAAAAATTATGTTCTAAACAGATTTGATACATGTATTAATTTTAAAGACTGAATTTATGCTTTCGTCATAATTTTCAAATGAATGGGTAGATCTCAAATAACTAACTAGTACCTATCTGATTGCATTCTGTCTCCTATAATGCTAGCATCATTGCTTCCGCTGTTACAACCAGGACCATTCACACAAGGCTTGTTGAAGTCAGATTTTACTGCTCTATCATCACCAGTGAGATGAACATCATTATTCTGGGATGAAATCTTTGACGTAATGGCTTATTGTATTGCACTGGTATTTGACAGTAAATTGGAGACCTTCTCTACAATTTCATCTGTGATTGTGCTATTTTTAGATCCATCTCCAGAAGAACTTGTAATATTGTGCAGGCTGGTATTTGCAATACTGCTTGCTTGTGATAAAGGCTGCACACCATGATGGACTTAAAGTTATTGGGCACCTGAAGATTCGTATTGGCATTTATTCCACTGCTATTTCCCAACTGAGAAGCATCTATTTGTGTGTGATTGAACCTGTTAACATTGTTACTGAAGAAACTCCAATTGCTGCCAAAAGTTTGAGGATTCTGATCTATTGCCTGATGATTGAATGGCACACCATACGGAAACATACAACCTTGATATCGTGGGTACATTCCTGGAAACCCATGGGGAATGGGCTGTGGTGGTTGTGCTTGACCTTGCATTGGTGCTGAAGGAACAATAAACTGTGGCACTTGACTGGACTGCTGTGTTGCATTAGGATTAAATGCATTTGGGTTGAAAGCAGTGCCATTGTTCCACTGGTACTGGTAAGGACTCGTGTTGGTGAAATTGAAGTCCATCTGAAATATTTAAAATATTATTTGCACACTTTTCTACATAAGTACTTAATGTAAACCTATTAAGATTTTTACTTGTTTTTATTCATTACCTTTTTAAATACATGTACATACTTAATTCATGACTTGAATCCTAAAATAAGTGTGTGAAACATGCTTTGCAATTGTAAATGGTCAAAACCGCATAACTGAACAGTAAATGAACACTGTATTTAATGAGTTGAACCCACTTCTTATATATCCTGACAAATTGCCAATGCCTCATTACTTGTGTAAATGGTCAAAACCTCGTATCGTGTTTCATAAATTATTGCTAAAACGGCATTCTCTGATGTAACATCAGTGTCCAAGAATGGGTCATCAATGTGTTCCCTGATTGACTCAGGTATAACTATTTCACCCTTGCGTTTGTAGTCAGGATTCAAATTGTCATTTACTGTACCATCATCTTCATGTACTTTGTTTAACTTATCACATGACCTGTTTCTGTTTGGGAAGCACATCTAGAAATGGAGATGATAGATCTAGATTTCATATGGCCCACATCCATGTAACTGACAATACTGATATCACTCATCATTTTATGGAAATTAGCTAAATTTAATGTTTCATTTCAATTTTAACTTAATAATAAAATTAATGAAATTTATTTGGAAATTGTTTTCTTTTATTTAAGATGCAAATAGAATACAAATCTGTGAAATTAACTTTTATTTGAAACACAAAGCTGTTGGTCAGTTAGCTGTCCAGGTCAATTTTTTCCCATATTGCTCATTTTCCACAATTGCATTCGCATTTACTGCAAAAAGGATGTGTATTTATTTACAAAAATAGGTTACCTACCTTCTATAACTCATTAACATACATCATGTGGCTTCTGATTAGTACAAATTGTTAAAGAATATATTGTAACTGATAACACTGCTGTCTGTCGATGCTGAAAATGGCTGATCATGGCAGGAAATGATGTGAAAATACCCATGATTCCCACCGGCCATTATCAGTTACAATGGCCCCACAATTATCTCAATAACTATCGATGTCAGCACAGTTATGGCACCAAATTCAGCTGGTGAGGTCAATAAATTGAGTTACTGCTTTGAAAATTCTGAAACATATTGTATTGTACAGTGCCAGTCATTATTTTCCCTTTTCAAAATTAAGCATGTTTACCAATGGCGCACAGAAAAATTCTGAGATCAGTGTCTTACGTCACAACTTTTAAACATTTTATTTCTGTAATATACGCTTTATTGACAATAGTCATTAATTTTACAATTATCCACATACAATTATATTTTGTTTCACACACACAAAAACAATTACAATCTGCTTTATCATATTTTAAATTAATTTTAAAAATCCATCCGTTTGGAAAATAATGCAAAATTTGCAGCCATTACTGTAAAAATGTGTAGATTGCCCTCATTAAAAATTGAAATTCGATCACTTCAAATTGATTAAATATCATACAATATATAAAAAATGAAAGGTAATTGTATACATTTTAATAATTACACACGTAATTGTATAAGAAAATTCTCATATCGGCATAAAACATTTTCAAATAACAAGTGCCAAGATGCCACTTGGGTGTTCACCCACTAAGTGGCCATCCGACAAAAGTCTATTCTTTAGAAGCTCTCTAAACATCAACATGTACTCAGCTATTATACTCACTGAAAATTACCAGGCGATGCTATTAAAAAATGTCATACAAGTTATTTACAAGTACACATAGAATGTAAGATGTGAGGTACGAGCTAGTACACACGGCCTCTTTTTTCTAGCAAAGAAATTGGCATATATCATGAGAGGAAAACATCAACAAACACGTTCTTTACTTTGAAGATAAATTGTAAACTTACGTATTTACACGGTTGCGTGTTACTCAAAGCGAAATGTAATCGAGGAATTCATTGATCACAAATCACCACTCACTGGTTTGCCCTTCCTGACTTGTATTGCTACAACAACTGAGGTAACAAATTACATCTTAAAATTAGTTTAATATACATAAACTTTTTACAATATTTCTTTTGGTGCAATCTGCCACGAAAAGGAAAGTGAAAAAATTATGAAGGTGGATAAGCGAGTTGGGTGACTTTCTATGAGCGTTAATGTGTTAGGCGGGTGATGTCATCTCAACACGTTCCACGGATGAACATTTCAACTAAAGCCTCTTGAACACCAGGAGGTCAGACGTCAGAGTGAACTCGTTTAAAATGGAATTGTGCGTAAATGAAAAACTGAATGAGACTGACGTGGACTAACGAGTGGTATCGAGGTTGGTATTTTTCTTAAGAATGAGGAACTTTCTTTGATGCATCAAACTCATCCTCAACGTTTTGTAACATCTGGAGCCTTAGCTGCTGCGTTCAATATATTATATTGATTCATTTGTAAAACTGACATTAGATTCTAGTTTCGAATGTTTCGTTTTGGAAATTCTTACTCACGTCAAGAGGTCTGATTCTATGTTTCAAATGTTTGTAGCAGATTAAAGATGCCTTAGTGAAATAGGATATAATAAAAGTCTTGTGCTCAGTGGTGTAGGTGTTAAGAGAGAAAATTTGTCTCTATTGACAATTTATTTCCACCAAAATATTTGGTATCTCTTTCCGAAATAGGTAATTTTTTTTCTTTCCTGGACTGTTCAGGAACATGGGGCTGTAGCCCCACGGTCTGTTTCGTGTTGAAATACAATTATCCTACGGAAGGAACTCCTTTATGTAACCCGCGGACTCGTGTCGAACTTATCTTTTTTTCTCTGTGACCTTTGACCCAGTCTTCACTTGGATCGATAAAATTTCATGTTCTGGTGAGTAATCGCCGCCTTTTGTTTAATCACACAGAAGAACTACATGTGTATTCATTTGATTTCAGCAGATGAGACAAAGAGACCATGACAGCTTGTCGCACTGCAGGAGACAACCATTGCGCCAATGTCTTCAAACATTGTGATCCCTACATAATGTAAAATGGCATGTGCTCACATAGTTCATATAAATGTGCAATCATTCTATTGTGAAGGTGCCTTGCGATGGATGGAAAATGACATCCTTTTTGCCAAAAATATCTTTCTGCGGACCGCACTTTTTTACGATCTTTACACGCAGATATTTTGTCAGCAAAATATTATTAATCTGAAAGTTCTGAAGATTTTTAAAACAGGAAAATGAAACATACATGTTTATTGTGACAAAATGCGATATCCCATGATTTTGGCTGTAAAATATAGATGTTCACAAACTTGATTTCAAGAATTTTCTTATCCTGTTTCAGAGATTCCGCAATATTGAGTTCAGAAGCAAACTGATTGATTGTTGGTGCTTTGCATATTCTGTAATCTGTAATTGTTTGTTGTGACGCCTGGAGTTCAACTGGCCCCATTGGGGATTGAACCCACAACCTCTTGATCATCACTCTAACGCTCTACTGACTGAGCTAAGTCAATATTTGGTTTGTCTGTGTGAATCATTAAGCCCTGGAGAAGTCATGCTCTATTGATTCTAGGAATAATCAAATTCTACAAAGTGAAGTGGTGCGTGAAACAAAGCTCACTTCACATAGATCTACATGCCCAACACATACCTTCCTAGCACAGTCAATAGAGCGTTAGAGTGATGATCAAGAGATCGTGGGTTCAATACCCAGCGGGGGCAATTTTTTGTTTTGCTCTTCTTCATCAATGCTGGTAGGATTTGGCAGAAAATAACGAATTATAGAAAAACTCGATTGAATGACCTCATCAGGCGTTACTTCATTTCACCAAGGTAAATGATAGAGTTCCAATTGAAGAGGGAGTGATAAAGACCGTGAGTGTGCAACAATGTCTCTGTAAAATGTGGAAACGGTATTTGGGTAATTCATGTAATAACTTACGTAAATGGTTCAGAGCCGCGAGCAGTTCTTTCTTCATGAAGTAAACACACGGGTTCCATACTAAACGAGATCTTTGATACTATTTTCTCGCCCCCGAGGGAAGAACGAGTCAAAACACTGCATTCAGCCAGGAGCTGTGAATTTCGGAATTTCTCTATTTTGTGAAGACTATTTACACAGTTATTGACAACTGCTTTGTGCCCCGTAATATTTTACTTGACAGGAACTCGGCACGAGCGTCGGTTTCCCAGTCATCTGCTGCAATAAAGGTAAAAGTAGCAGCGATAAAGTTGACTCAGCGCCTATTAATTCTGTCGGCGCATTTTAAAGGCACTTAATAATCCTTCTAGTGGAGAATACTCGCCTAATTTGGTGATAATCACGATCTCAAAAGTGGCTGGTTGTTTCACCTTCACGCTGCACCTCTTGTCAATTGTCACTTATTTGTGGCGGTGGCACTTGTTTCTGGTGCGACGCATCCAATTATCTTAAAATTTTCAGGTTTAGTGGTGAAGCAGAAACAAGTGCAGACTTTACCTGGTGACTTAGCAACAATTTTTTTTAGCTAAAACAATTTTTTTCTGTGCTAATATTGGTAGTTGTTTGTCATTAAAATGGATAGTTTAATTTTTAATGAAATGTTTGACTCAGAAACTTCTGTTACATTCAAGAAAATTACACTCCCAGCTTCAATATAGTTTCTAGTGGCAGCCATTTTATTCACTTGGAAAAGTTATGAATTTCCACTGCATGAAGTCAGCTGGTAAAGTGCAAAAAACAAGTCGAAAATGCACCAGACTTGACGTGCACACAATAAAGTCTTTTAGAAACAAGTGCCATCAATCATATGTGTAAATATACTTTGATTGACATGTAATCTATAAATTGGCACTGGTGTAGAGGGTTAATGACAGAGGCAAGTTGCCAATTTTTACCGACCATGTATGAAGTGCGAGAGAAGCCAATGTCTGTTACTGGCTGTTGTATGTTATTCTGTTCACGGGCTTTCCAACCCTTCACATCATTTTATCTTATTTCATACGTATTACCAAAACTGGGTTAAATGAAGCTATTACGTGACAGATTTTTGTACTGACACACAACCACCATAGCAAAATGTAGATTAATAAACAATTGATTTGCATTCTAGTAAAAGATGATTGCATGAGCGAAGTCATCAAGTAATCTAGAAGTCACCTAATCCTCGTTCCGGTCACAAGTTGACGAGCATCAGGGAACGCTCAACTCATGACACCCCTTTCTGCCTCCATGAAAGTACTTAACCTTCATGAAAAGAAATATAAAAGTAGTAATTTGTCCATCTGCTTCATTCCAACAAGTTCTCTTAAGTGAAAGTCAAATAGAGAACAACACTTGTGGCAGTACTAGTTTTTGAAATTTAATATTTTATGTCTAAAAAATATTTCATTTTAGCAAAATTGAAATACTGTATCGGACAATAAAGAACATGAATTCAAATAAAACTGAAGATGTAGAATAGCACGAAGCAGAAAATTCCATCAAGTTGGCAAGCGCCAAAAAACAAACTTCTCTGTAATGTTTCAGAGTGCATTTCCACAGAAAGCCTCATCTTTCCGTGTTGCCTTATTACAAACAAAAACCATTCCTAGTTCTTTCAAAAGTACAAATTACCAAATGCCGTCTACACACTACAATGTGTCGGACTGATTTTCCAAGTCACGTCTGCCTGAAGCTGGGTAATATCAATAAGCTATTTCTTTTACAGAATTAGCATTGTCTCAATATTTCAATAAACTTTCAAAAATGAAAAACTGTAAGCCAACAGACAATGCTCGTGTTATTAATGCAACAAAAGTGAATCCGATGTGACAATTCCAATGCGATGGTACATTTGAATAGCATTCCAGCTCTTTAGCTCGAGGTTCTTTCAAAAGTTAATGAGCTCTGAAGAAAGTAGTCTGGACACGCTTCACACTGAATGAAAGACACAAATACATACATGTGTTGGACTTTTCTTTAGATTTTCGGTGCATTTTACATATCTGATTAATTAGATGGCTCCATAAACTCACATCGCTTCAATGCGTTTTTCTGATTACCTCTCACCAAACTTGCTGCCTGTCGTTAACGATTGATTAAGTCTGTGCTTACACTGAGCTTCATTAGAACTACAAATATCTCGTTTTACTTTATCCAAATATTAATCTGCATATAAAAGTATGTATTTGTGTAAAATCATTTTCTACACAAGCATCAATTTACTAGATCCACAGTCACAATAGTGAATGTACCACAGACTCTGTTGTTTTCCACTGAACTCTCTGAAATTATCTATCGAAATCTATTCCCTTCATTCAAGAACATTTTGAACTCATGGTCAAAATTCCACAATGGTATTTAAAGAACCAACCGGCAGGATTAGAAGCCTGCATGTTCATTAAAAGTACTAAATAAGAAATGTGATGCCATATATTAGACTACAACAGATTTTTGCAGCAAAATCAGAATGTTAGGTGGTACAGGGAATGTCATACATACATACCGTAAGGAAACCAAAACTGGTTTGCACGAAAACTTCTTTGAAATTAGCCATCATCATAAATGATATCCTTTTGGGTTAA
This sequence comes from Haplosyllis leylae, assembly GCA_038406175.1. Lineage (NCBI taxonomy): Eukaryota > Metazoa > Annelida > Polychaeta > Phyllodocida > Syllidae > Haplosyllis > Haplosyllis leylae. The sequence goes on along the minus strand of JBCAUG010101950.1, from coordinate 1,548 downwards.
TGTACGAGCAAAGAGATGAAATTTGCTACCGTTGTTTTTAATGTCCAGGATACGCCCGTTTCACTTGTGCTTCCCGAGGACAACATCTTTCTTTCATTTTCCTTCTTCTTGGCGGCTTCGGGAAAAGGTGTTACAATCGCTTTTTAGTATTTTGTATGGACCTCATGAAAAGAAGCTATCAGACAAATTCAGAATTTTCGTGTGGATGAATTTGAAAGATGCAGGTTATATCATTAAATTTAATGCTCACTTTGCAACACTTTTAGTATGACTTCATCGATTTGCTGCCTTTTACTTGTCAAGTAAACCAGCGAATCAAACTCTTGTTGGAATTGAAAATCACACGTGATTTTGAATACAACCCAGATTAGCAGGATTTACAAAACCATGACATTTTACTTGAAATCAGAACTCTTGCGGCTTTCTGCGTGAAAATGATCCAGAAAAGGAAACATTTTCAGTTGTTGTTTTGAAAATCATTCACATTGACTATGATATATTATAATTTTTAAATCACTCAAAGACAAATCTGAAAATAATTATGTTCGTTATCAATGTACACAAATGACTAAAATTTAGATAAAATTACTTTTTAAGTTTTTCCTAAATAGCACAAATCTGACATTTCTGGCATTTTTGTACAAAACTGACAACACGGCTTTAAAATTTCAGCAAAAAATAAAGTTGCCTCTAAGTAGGAATCGAACTCACAACACCAACTATCTATGGATTAGAATTCTAATACCTTACCCACTCAGCCAATCTGTCATTCCTTGCCAGTCCCAGATTTTCAGACCCTTATTAAGGCATCCTCTATTGACTCTTGAAATGATCCAAGTCCAAAAAGTGAAGTGGAGCATCAAGACATGTCTCTGTGACTGAGTGGGTAAGGCATTAGAATTCTAATCCATAGATAGCTGGTGTTGTGAGTTTGATTCCTACTGGAGGCAACTTTAATTTTTGCTGAAATTTTAAAGCCCTGTCGTCAGTTTTGTACAAAAATGCCAGAAATGTCAGATTTAACTCAAATATATCGTCTGTCGTGTCATACACAGCGAAGAGGAAATCATAAAATCGCAAAAAGGAGAAAAATTATTACTGCCCAGATGTTAAAAAGATAGACAGTACTTGGCGAGGGTGAAGCAGAAGCAGAGAACCAATAGGATAATTTAAACACCTTGATAGCGGTCAAGGTGACCAATCAGCATTAGCTAAAATTGTCGCCAAGTACTATCATAATACCGAAATACAAGATATGTAAATAAAAAAATATCAAGGAGTGAAGAATTTCACCTTGGTGGCTCGTCCCACACGTGAATGCCCCCTTCCACCCGAGAGTAAGTCCCACACATGAATGCCCCTTCCACACGTGAGTAAGTCCCACACATGAATGTCCCTTCCACATGTGAGTAAGTCCCACATGTGAATGCCCCCTTCCACACGTGAGTAGGTTCCACATGTGAATGCCCCTCCACATGTGAGTAAGTCCCACATGTGAATGTCCCTTCCACATGTGAGTAAGTCCCACACATGAATGCCCCTTCCACA
>JBCAUG010101839.1:0-21770 GCA_038406175.1 Haplosyllis leylae | reverse complement strand
ACTCTTTAAGTCTTTATATCTTAATCAATTTTTCTCTATCATCTACCTACCTAAAGCAAAGTTACAGGTAAATTAAATTAAAACACGTAATCAGATAGGGCGCGACACAATTCTGATAAGAATTCCTGTTAAAAGTTACGATTAACTCATGTTACTATAGAATCTATACACTGCACAATATTTTGTGCGTGTATTGAAAGATAGTAAATATAATGTGATGTACTCAAATTTTGTCTTGAATAAAAAAGGAAAATACTGAAAATTGGTAGTAGAAGTGCGTTGGCTTTAACGACAGCACAGCTAAGAATGACAAGAAAGAGTAATTTGTACAATGTAACAAAATCAAATTTTTTTAAAATAAAATATCTTCGTCAAATGTAGAGTTTACAGAAATAGATGTATGATTTGAATGGTGGCGGCCTGTCAACAATCATGTTCTTTGCTAATGTCGAGTAACCAAAACTCTTAATTATTGAATTTAGAATTTTTTGCCATTGTAGTAATTCAATATTCTACGATAGTATATTTTAAATTGTATTTGTAGGAATTGATTTTGAGCAAATTCACGTCCACTTAGCACAACTCTACAGCTATATATCTGAGTTCAGTATGTGTCGATAACCGAACATAGTATTAGCATTTTACATTCCTCTTCAATTAAGTTTGTGTCTGTTTACTTTCTGCTTGAGTAATAACAAAAGGGAGTATTTTCAAATACGACTGTATATGTGCTTTGAAGCTAGTTAATTATACTGTTAAGTTTATTTTGATTACAATGGATTTGCAAAGGTTTGGAAGTATCACAATCCAGAAAATGAGGGAAAGTGGTAATTTTGCCTGACTTCACTGCAAAATTCATGGCTAACTTTACATATGGGACAAAAGTAAATGTAAAATCATGATCAGTTAAAAGCCACCTTTGATGTTGTACATATTTGAAGTATTTTTATTATATTATTAGGATTATGTAGAAGGTACTAAGTTTTTTTTCATTGAAACACGTCCATCTTTTTCGCGTTTAAGTGGCCTTGAATTTTTTTAAAATCGATTCATTAGGTGTAATTGGCATTTGTTTCTGTCAGAACAGACGCGACTAATTTTAGTAGGAAACTCTTTTAACAAGTGATTCATTAATTCCGTTTTCCACAAAATCCTGGCTTCTAAAATATTTCTGTTGAGCCAAATGTCTACCATTGATAACTATTAAAATGTAGAAAGGGGCTACTTCCACAAGGTTCCTCCGTGAGGAAGAAACTGGTAAGCGGAACCCAGTCGCGTTTTTCCTATTTTGCTTTTGAAATTAGGTGAATTCATCTAATTAGTTGAATTAGACAAGTACTTCATGGATTGTGGAATCTATTATCTGTGAATAGTAATTTGTACACACATAATGTATTTAGCTATCTATGGATAGTGCTCATTCATATTGTAGTAGCCATGCATAGTAGTACATTACATTTTATCTATCTGTGAATAGTGAATTGCTCCATGGATAGTGCAAATAAAGATTTCACCTATCCATAAACAGTCAATTCCAGTATCCATGTGCAATTAGATGAGTTAGTCTAATTCAGCAAGATCCAAAACCAAAATAGGAAAAACACGAACGTACCAAGTTCCATTAAAAATTTGTTACCTAATAAAATAGACGTTTGCGGAAGAAAATAAAAAGAAATAATTATTGCCAAGCCTGCAAGTTTCAGAAAACTTCCTGAGACAGTTGTTAAAAAATTGTGTAATGTAAGCAACGATTTGCTCTCATTGCGAAAAAACGTGACTTTCTCTTCTTAGTCATAGGTAATACCTTTTTTTCTAGTCACAAAACTTTTAACTTCAATGTAACTAAAGTTCCACGTCGTAATGGCAAAAATCTAAGTATGTAATCATAAATAGCTAATCATTTCATAAACATTTATAACACAATACTATGCAATATATAGTTTGGAATACTCTTTGAATGTAAATAGCATTAGAACACGCGTAATTGTTATTTGTTAAGAATAATCTTTCTAAGCATTAACAGCATTGTGGCTAAGAATTCAAGTCATCATGACGCAGTATCGGGATAACTGGCTAATGTTAAGCTTAGCTTTCATATTTATATACTTGTAATGTTATATTGGAATAACTAACGCACTTTGGTAAAATCAAACAGATGATTAATTCACTGTTTATTTATATGAAATATTGGCATAATAAAGGGTTCAAAAAGTTTTGCACTGTTTTGTCTCCTGTTGGCGGATTTTAATCCTACATTTATTTTTAATCATAGAAAAGGCTATTTTTAGGATTTTATTTAATCGTATTTTAGCTTGTGCCTGGCCAATTTTCCAATATTTTAATAAAAGTCATGCAGATAAACCACCTCATCCAACATGTTGCACAGCTGCCTTCTTTATTGCTAGTAGTTTATGGATTTGAGGAAAATCAATACAACTTGGCTGTTGTGTTTTCTGAATAAAGAATTAAAATGGACTGAGTGGCTTTGGTCCATTTATTTACAACCGGTGCAGTTCAAAAGAATCCTATAGAATTGCACTCAAAATGTGGCGACTTAAATACCCCTTAATAAAGCTCATCTTCCCTGCAGTCATCAATACCATCTGTGTATCCATTTTATTTGGAGCATATGAACGCTTCAATTGTTCAACTTGGTCTCGGGTGGGAAATGGAATGCGACCCCAAGTATGCAGGATTGTCTATGGCTGCCGTGTAACTGGCAGTGAACCCTTTAGTTCCGAGTCCATTGTTCACGCTTGCCTACACCTGACTGAATTGCTTTGGGTTGTCACGGATCGCTGCTATCCGGATGCGGCACACCTTGACACGCATGTCCTCGTTTCTCCCATCACACATAGAGAGCTGCCACATCAGCGCGGATATCCGGAGAGCGCACACACCAACCGTTCTGGATTTCTCTTCCACTTTTCGAACACCTTGAAGGCAGCAAGGACGGTCATTTGAAGATCATAGCACAGCGGAATGACCCAGGAACACGCAGGTAGGAAAACTGTGTAGCTTTCACCTTGTTTTGCCCGTGGAAAGTCGAGTTGAAATGTGTCATCTTGTCTGAAGTTGTTTTTCTGAGCGGACATGACAGAAATCCGGGTCATCCAAAGTCAGGTGCAACGTGGATCTTTGAAAACCTGTTGCTTTAAAAGTTGGTTTTATCCAAATTAAAAGTATTTTGAACATATTTAACCTTCATTATAGATAGATGTAAGTGTATACTATTGATTACTGTTTGCGAAAGTGTTCGTGGTGTGAGAGAAAGAAGGTTAAAATAGGTTTGTAAATCGACTGTATTTAATGGGAGTGTCATATGGTGTGGCTTCACTTGAGGGAGCAGCCATTATTTAAAACGTAAGATTTATTGCCTTATATGGAATGTAAACTGTTTACCTTAAGAGAAATGTTTACGCACAGAAAAATATTTGACTGAAGGGAAGTAGATTATTTCGTCTAAGTGAAATAGTTTTACTTAAAACTATGAAATGATCTTTAAGTCCAATATGAAGTCAGGTCATGGATCCATTTCCTTTTTTGATTCCAAGAATCTTACATGAAATGTGTGTTATGAGTAAGCTCACGATTTCTCTATTTTTGTGTTTTTTCCTTCAGTTCTTAGTTCATGTGATCATTTTTAAAAAGCAAAATAACACTACTCCTGCGAGATGATTTCATCATACTATTTGAAAGATATTGGACTGGAATAAAAATTCTCTAAAACTGAATATATGTGTCGTGGTCAAAAAAAGGTCATCAATCCTGCGTTAGTACTAAGAAAAGTAACTAGTCCTTAATGTGGACAACAAACGTATCTACTGTGCGATGAAATCTTAAAAAGTTGCGAAAACGGAAGACAAAAAAATGGATACTAACACTATCGCTTTACAGACTTTGACTGCTATTGCGAATAATGAGGATGTGATTAGGACTTTCCGAGACACTTTAAAACATAAAGTAGGAGAAGTTGAAGTCTGAATGTCAAAAAATTACTGAAATTATGTCACGGATTGCTGTTCCCAAAGAACATAAGTATGTCATGTTCTCAGAGAACTAAGGCTTTCTGTCACGGTGGATAATCTTGGGAATTGAAGTGAAAATAGTCCATTGATCACAAAATGGAGCACTATTTTTGTTGCAGGGGAAATTGTCTTGATCACTTGCAAAAAGTGATTTCTCAAAAACAAATTTAAGATTTCAAAAAGTAATCAATTTCACGCCTAATGCTTTTGATACTCATGCATTTGACATTAACGTATCAGTGAAGTATACCAGTTGGAAAAACTAGGCGTGTTTCGGGAGGAAATTGTCGACTAACTCTACCATTTTTCCTTTCTTTTTCAGGTTAGAAAATAAACGTACAAAAGTGAAGGTCTGATACATGCACCAGTATGGGGTGGTCAGAATATTACGAGTCTTCCTTCTCACAAGTTCTACATAGTTGCCTAATTAGACTGTGCTCCGAAAACCTTCCTGTGGAAGGTAAAGTCGAGATAGATGGTATTGTGTGCATAAATGTGGTAAATACAGAGAAGCAAATAGTATTAAAAATACATGATATTTTAGACAAATCCAAATCCTCCAGCAACTCCAGAAATGGGAAACTTCCGTCAGCCCATGAAGGCTTCGTGCCTATCAGTCAGCAGTCAAAGTACGATAAAGGAGCGTTGTCCCTTATTCAACAAAAGCTCAAAGAAAACGTCCAAAAACAGCTCATAAAGACTGAGGCGCAGCATTTGGCGGGCGCTAATAAGTTTAACGCCCAAGCATGCGAGAGTGACGAAACTCTAGTTGAGTTTTACAAGAAAGATGGTTCATCAAGATTTGGTGCACCACCGCCACTGCATAAAATCCCTCCTCGACAGAATCAGCAGATCTCTCCCAAACCTGAACTGAAGCAACAACAAGCACAACAACAGTCCCAGGCATCAAGTGGAAGCCGACGAAAGCAAGCCAAACCCCAGATGGTTGTTAATATTCCAGAAGACGATGACGAGGAAGCCATGTCAACCGGTGACATGGAGAACTGGTACGCAGTTGGGAGTGATTCCGACGACACCGATGTGTCTGGATTGTCATCATCCATGCCTTCCATGAGCATGCTGCCTTACAACCAGAATCAGAGGCCACCCAGACAAAGAGTTCCCCTTGCTGACGAAATTCAGGGTGGTCTGGTATCTCCAAGTGATTACGTATGTCGCAAATGCAACAGGAGATTCCAAGGCTTCGCGCAACTGCAAGTGCACAACATGGAGACTCACAGAAGGTTTTTATAAAAATTCTTTCACTTTGTAAAATCTGGATGAAGTTATCCCTGAGAACACCCAACCCAGGAATAGGTCTAGTTTTCTTAAGAAATCAACCATTTTAGCATTGACCTTGAGTTCAGTAACCTTTACCTATGTCTTCGAACTTCGCACATATTACCAGTAAACACATTCCGGTAACATTTTGTATGTGAACAGCGCTTTCGGCAAAACGCTTACAGCAAAATATGCCTCTAAAGTTAGGTCTCTTGGGCAATTACATCAAAACTTCCTATAAATGCTCACCGCAAAAGTTGCTGATATGTGTCTGCTCCCTTCTAATATGGCTTGCTCAGCGTGATTAATGACGTCGAGTGTACAAAATAACTAAAAGTTTTTTTGTCATTTACGTTACAGGTACACATGTAAGCAGTGTCAGACAACCTTTTCACTCCGCTGTAACCTTCGCAGACATGAACGTCTCCATGAAGGACACAAACCATATCAGTGCCAGTGGTGCCCGAAAACATTTTCCAGGAACGGTGACCTGAAGATTCACGAATGGAAACATAAGGAAGGTGCAGGTGGAAAGTTTGCGGAAGGAAACATCAAACAAGAGTCTATGGCAGAGAATGGTATAGATGATGGCATTATTGTCATTCAACCTACAGATGTAGATGACGATGAATATATGGCCTATGGTAATGAAAACGTCGTTACGCTTATTAAATCAAATACTGGTAGTCCTCTCGATATGTCCAAGAAAACAGGTCCCTCAGCCTTTAGTGCGGTTGCTCCTAGCAAGACCAGAGACGGGTCCCCGGTAGTAATGAAAACTGTCTCAAAAGATTCCTCTTCTGGCGGCAAGGTAGAAACCTTGCTAGATAGTCAACAAATGTCCGATTCAGTCATAAGCTCACTGTATTCAAAATACATAGGAAATAGTCCCAAGTCAGCTATTTTAGACTTAGCTCAGGGTTACGATTCAGCCTCTTCTCCTACTCCAATGTCTCAAAGCAAGTCCAGGAAGAGCAAGAATTATCCCACTGTAAATGAAGCCTTGACAACTTGGTCCAGTGCACCAGCTAGTCCAGCGTCACAAGGGCGTACTGTTCATTCGCCATCTCCCAGTCCCAATCCAAAGCCAATTGATAATTCACCCAAGGGATCCCCGAAAGCTGAGCCCGTACCTCGCAGTCAGCATTATTGTTTGTTATGCAAGGAGTGGTGGGATGACTTCAGTGTTTACGAGTCGCATTGTGCGGGGGTTCACGGCAGATACCCATGTCAGTATTGTGGTCAAACATTCAGCAACAAGAACAACCGAGCTCGCCATGGTCGCTCTCATACTGGTCAAAAACAGTTTAGTTGTGGAGAATGTGGCAAGTCCTTCACACGCAGTGATATCCTGCGTGAGCATCAAATTATCCACACAGAAAGCTACCATGGCGATCAGTGTCAGTATTGTGGCACTAAGATTACCACCAAGAAAGCTGATCTGTTGGCTCACATCAAAAAATGCATCCAGTTAAACAAGTATTCACCTTCGATGATTCAAGCCAAAATAGAGGCTGCCGCCCATGGTGTAGAGACTACTCTTCCCCTGGAGTATACTCCCTCAAAGTTCCTCTCCACCACAGCCATACTAAAACAATCGCAGGCAAAAGCATCAGCATCCAAAGTTTTTAACAATAATTCCACACCAGAAAATGTTAGTCCCGCTGAAGAAACCCTAGATGTTAAAGTTAGTCCCGAGCCAATAGTAACAAACAATAATAAAGGGGAGAAAACCCCTCCCAAAGTTCGTAATAGTGATGCTCTCATGACCGAGGGAGGTGTTGTAGAAGCTGTCCCAATCCAGGTTGAAGAGGACTGAGTTGCAATTAAAACACGGTTTACTCTTAATGTATGTTTCCTGGATCATAATTTGTTGACCTATCAGTTGTATGAGTGGCATTTAATGCGTAGTTTAAAAAAATCAACTTTTATGTTAAAGCTTCCTATGCTTCCATCGTAGAGACAAAACTATCTTAGAATTTATGTGATCTCGTTTACACTTTTTTGACAAATATTTGATCTCTTATAAAATTTGTATTGCAACTACTTAATTGTCCATTCGTATTTACGACCGAAATGGGGAATTGTCAAAGGTTACACACCAACTCGTTTTTGCGTAGAACAAAGTATCTGTGTGTGTAACATAATTAAATCACTGTTTTTGGTTGAGCACATTTACAATGTCATCACGTATGGAAATTTCATTTGAAAATGTTTGCTGTATAATTTGAGATACGACACTTTCATAAATTTAGAAAGTGAGCTGCAGCATATTCAGTCAAAGTGTACATCATATTTGATCTGGATAAAAATGGTATAAAAGCGTTCAATACGACGACATAAAGAAATGCTTCCACTCAAGACTAAATGAACTCTTACTTTAATGTCTAGCTGATTACTAGTGACTTCCATTATTAGAGATTAACTTGATTATTTGTATGTATGATATACATTTACATTAATCAGTGTCGGATCAGACGAATAGACTTAACGTACACTTGATCCAAGGGAGCATGATCTTTGGAATGTTTACACAAATCATTTTGTACAAAACGATTAAAGATAATTTTTGGAAGATGTGAGGTATTATTAAAGAAGAGAAAAGTAGGGGATTCTTTCCGAACTGCTAAAATAACAGTGTATCCTACTCTTGACTTAATATCTAACGAATTTATGTGATGACGCAAAAAGTCTTTAATCTCGTTATTGTTTACATTCCGTTGTCTTCCATTCCACCTGATTCAAAACGGATTCCCTTATTAGCGTTTGTGCCAATAATTTGTTGAGCAGAGGTATAGTCCAAGTGGCATATTTTATGCTACGATTTGTACCACTTGTATTGACGATGTACTTTTTTGTTTATATTACATGTGTTCATGTATTCAGTTGAATGAATCATTCCCTTAAATAAACTCAGTTTGATATTGTTCAAAAATTCAGATTTGGGAAAGGGAAATTTTTTACCTTGAAAATTCAATATGCAAATGTTTGAGCTTGAAATCGTGGATACGAAATAAGGTACGAGGGAACTGCTTGAAGTTTGAGTTTGTTTTGATGTCGTGCATTATTTACTAGTGATGGTTGAAATATTGCAAATTCTCAGTTGACTGTACTGAATATTGTCGTGGGGAGGATAGTTTTTTATGTATTTTTGAAACATTCAGGGATAAAGGTTATGTATAATGAGTAGCTTAAGGCTATGATGATTAATAACTGCTGGCAGTATGGAGATAAAGCACATTAAAGAAATATGCATGTAATTTTTACATTAGTCGCACTCACGGAATTTTAGTCGTAAAGTTTCACGCGGCACAATGGGTCATGCAAACATACCTTTTTGCAGACATTAAGAACCATGACATTCATTTCGTCTTTCAAAAGGATACTAAATATTTCTTTGAAACAAAATAGTATAACTACAACGAATAGTATGCTTAACTAATCATTGAATAATTCAACACATATACAGCAGATTGTGGTAAAAATATAGACTTGAATTTTTCACCTTGTTTATTATAATTATTGTGCCTTAAGCTTGAAACATTTATTGTACAAATGCTCACCATTTTGTATTCATATCACTATGTAACGAGATGTTGAACTGTGCTTTGTAGACGGATCATTTGAATTTTATGTGATCCTTCAGGGAAAATAAACCAGCGAGAACTGACTTGCGGACTCGAAATAAGAACAAACCTCTTATTCTCCATGAGATAAATTGTGAAATTTCAGATGCCTTTAACTTTTAGATGGTATAGGGTTAACATTTTTGTACTTCATTCGGGATGAAGGTTTTTATTTTTTTGTGATAAGACTTGTACATTTGTGATATAAGATGTAGTTCCACAAGACTTGTTATATTCCTTTATTATTCATGTGGTTATGGGTGCTTTTAAATCATGTTGAAAAATAAAGTTTAAAAAGTGCGGAAGTCTTGTCTTGATTAATTCTTGGACGGTTGCAAATTAAGAATTTTCGTTCGCAGGTTCTCCATAAGTCAATTAGAATTTCCTATGAGAAGGTTGAGTCTGGACAAATTTCGAATTTCCCTGTTTTCGTAATAAGCCATTCTGCTAGATCTGGCGGAAATAAGATGCAATGCGCCAGTCTTGGCCGAGTCGCCAAAGACTTGAATTAGAACGTTATGAATCAAATACATTAGATGTCAGCACTCAAAATTCACGTTACTTCTCTCCATATAAGGTACCAGCATAAAGCTGGCTTGTTTTGTAGGGTCTGCAGTAGAAAATCAATATGCAAAGTACGACTAGGGCTGAATCCACCCCAAGGTTATTGCAGGGCAAGGGCTTGCCATGTTGTGCGCACCCACTTCAGCTCAATACAGCAATATGGCAGCTTTCCAATCTGCTTGTTCGTCGCCTGCCTGGCAACAATATGTGGTCATACGTAGGAAGCAATTGTTAAAATTTAATCCGATTTTTATTTTGCAGATTATTCTGCAAAGCCTGGTCCAACTAAAACTTAAGGATACAGTACAATACAATTTCTCTTAAGTTGAAATATGCTGGATATAATTGGCTGAAAACAATCTTTTCTTAATAACTATTACAGCAAATATTCAAACACAAGTGGTAGCAAAGAATTTTGAATCATCACAAAAAGGTTACAGAAATAAATATTTGATAAAATGAATTGAATTTTTAATTTACGAAAAACTTGACTAATCTATTGTGGGGAGAGGATTTCATTATGATATTCACCTGGACTTTATGATAATTATTTCCACGCAGGAGGGACACCCCCGGAGTTCTCATTTATGTAGACTTTCTGCGATCCAAGTGATTTTATTCACTTCTGTAACTGGAAATTTACTAATAATAAGGGAATAGGGAAACTAATTCCTTTCTCACTGTGTGAGGCCATAAAATATGCATAATATATGCGAGTAATGGAGAGGGTCTCGAGCATAAATCAATAGCTCTATCAGTAACATACTTAGATAGAGGGAAAGGGCAAATATGGTAGGAAAAAAAAGAGCGATAACAAAACACTTATTCAAGTGACATACTTTACTATTCAAAAACCACAGCAAAATTACCTTTGGACACATGACAAATATGAAAAGATAGCATCATTTGAACATTTGACTAGCGCACGTGGCCATTATCTTGTGTGTCTTACCCTTCCTATTCTGAGTAATTGCGAATTAGTTCGTAATTAGTGCACGTACTTATCATCGCCTTGTAATTTCTCCTTCCTTTAATTGATGCATTACAACAAATGGAAAAAATCTCATTTTGATTACAACAAATCACTTAAATACTTTATCATCTTTGGTCCAGAGTGTGCGCATTCTCAAACTCTTTCAAATTTATTAAAATACATAATATTGAAGTGAAAGTTTTAAAGATGACTCTTAATTGTACACACTGAAACCATAACACTAAAAATATCACGTTCTGACAAAAATACAAATTACAGTTTTTGGGTAAGCCAACAACATAGTACACTTCCTCATAACAATTGCTTTTCCACGGTAAAATGATAAATGACACAAATAAATATGCAAAATGTTGAAATCATTTATCTGGAATTGGATGACAATCACCAATTTGGTTCTTCACCCTTTTAAACATGGGTACACTTGGCAAGCAAGCAAAATAAACCTGGTAAATCACGCACGCTAATACGATACTGTTGAAGAGATACTTTTGAGATCAATCATTCTATGTGGAAAACTGATCAGGAAGATCTAGGTCTATTGGCATGCGTGTACCTTCTACCCCAATGACGCTCAGGATGATTACAGATCCTGTTCATACTTGCTTAAGACATAAGTTTAAAATGATATGTCAATGTGGCCAAATATTGAAGGTTTTTTTATTTCATAATTTTAACATTTCGTTTTTAACCATAAAATTACCACCTTTTCTTGCATTTAATTGACTATAGTTCCATCACAACCAAGAATTTAACTTAGGCTATGCAAAAATTAAAGCTTTTACTAACAAAACTCATCACGAAAACTTAGAAGAAATTAAAAACAAAGACATCATACATAAATTATGCTATGCTCTGTTTGTGCATGGTAGATAATAAAATAACAAAGTGAAACAATAAACATGTGCAATATCTTCGGCTCAATGGCAATTGTAACTAATTTCTAGCAAAATGTGGGAAATAAATGAAACTTGACACATACAGGATCAACAAATCAGTTGAAATGTATAGCAGATATAATAATTCAATACATTAACAAGCTGGAATGTCTAGTGAAGATTATTATAATTAAGTACCATTGGTCTGGTCATCATCAATAATTGTTTTCTTTCTGAATTAAGAATATGCTTCAAAACAAACATCTTATGGAAATACTGGTCATTCCAGAAATCTTGAATATTACCGACGTGTCCTCTCCATCTTCATGGAAAACCAAATATTACTATAGGCGTTGTATATACAGTTGATTAATTGAAAGCATGAAAATGTACGTCAGTACAATAATTCTCACTTCCGACGTCTTCTTCACACACTAAGAAAATATAATTTCTTGCAGCTATGAAGTGTTAAATATCAGCATTTTCGGGGGGAAATACTTGAAGAACATGGCAGACAAAAGTTTTCTGGGCTCTCCTCCCCAAGCACTGTTTGTTGTTTACTCATTTTTATGCGAGATAAAAATCCGCCACCTATTTAAGTCTAAAAATACTTATGTACAAGGTATAACGTTACAAAAGGCAAAGCTAATATCCTTAATTAATTGGTCATCATAGCAGCTCGGAGCTTACCTTTGGTCTAATCATGATTGAATGTGACTAGAAGTGTGTGTATTTTCCTATGAATTTTTCAAATCACATATGTCTCATGTGCCCAGAACACAAAGTTCCTTGCAGCTAAACAAGCACGAATTCTTCACATTTTTACAAATAATTCCTCCATTTGTACATAATTTCTTGGAGCCATTTTCTAACCCTCCAATTTACACAATTACAAATGTGTAACACAAATAGACATACAGAATAAATATGACCCAATAAAAACCAATAATTGGTAATAACAATTAATACAAAATACATTAATTAACAATCACAAAAACATATAATTTATACGCATGTTGTAATATCTAGAACTAAGCATGGAAATTTAAACGACTGCTTTACAATTTTTTATATTGAAAGTGAAAAAGCACCAGGTAACATACATGTGAGTGAAACATGAATAAAATGATAAACACAGTTTTTCGTGAATTATACATCACAAGAAAAAAAGCGACAATGTATCTTCTAAATCACAATAGCAAGTCAAAAATCCTACACGTTCATGAAGTGGAATGCTTCTTTTCGTGAATAAGAACATAACATTTGGAATGGAATTTGTCCGTGCCATTTATCTAACATTTTAGAATTCTGGAATGTTTATTTATGATGCTGACTGAAATGGCCCAAATATTAGTAGTGGGTTTCTTGTTTTTAATTACGACAATAACAACTTAAATTATATAATATACAGCCCAACGAACAAGTGACATTCGATTTTCATTTTCCTATGAGAATTGAATGTTTAAACATGCATTAACACACAAAAAGTTCTCATACAAAACGTAGCGAGAACACATTCTTTTACAAACCTAACATTGTCTTTCTTACTTCCATAAAAAGATCAAACGAGGTGTCACTGGTAACCTGTGCAATCTTCGAGAACAAAGGAAAATCTTATTTTATAACATAATGAAAAAGAATATTAACAAGATGCAAAAGAACAGTATGCAGTGTCTTGATTAAATATTCAAAGGTCCATGAAGCATGTCCTACAGTAAGGTAACATTTAAACCCCTGATCCGTAAGAGATATATCACCATAACCATTAATTAATCAATTAATATACATTTAAAAGGGTGCCTATACTTGACAACAGGCAAGTAACTTCATTCTATCAAAGCAAGATTTCTTCAAGAGGCGACTGGGCGACATCAAAACGCATTCTGTTTTCTAGTACTTGATTTACTTTGCTGTGATGGGAAAACTTGGTTAAAACAAATCTCGCATAAGATGTGACAATGTGACACTTAATTTAAGCAATTACATGTGGAAATGTCTTGTTTTAAAAGGTGTCATATGTCTGTGCCATCTTCTCCAACACACCACGCACACAATTTACGTGTGTGAAACATTGTCTGATCAGACTGAAGTGGACTAATATTAACGATGTGAATTCATAAACATAAAATAAAGTCACGACAGAATTGTGGTTCATCCAGAAATATGCAACATAGCAAGCACGACCGCCCAGAAAAAATTCAAACAAATTTCATTTTCATACCTAAGAAAAAAGTATGAACAGAAAACAATTACATAGGATGAGAATACCTATACGACGAAAAGCTCAAGATTGGGCATGATCTCAGGTCATATCTTGTTTCTTATCTCGCGGTACTAAGTATAACGTAACACACAAGCCACTCCTCTTGAGGACATTTTGCTGAGACCCACATCTCTTCAAATAAATATCACCGTATCACGTTAATAGCAGTATATATGTAAATCCACCTCACCAAGCAGAGGGGAAATATTTTGGTATAAAGCTGCACCTTCATATAATATACTTTATACAAAACAACAACTAAAGAATTTGATTAATTATGAAGAAACCTACAGTAGCAGACCTAGCAATCTAGTCAACCGTAGCCCACGACTTGAATGATAAACTTAACGGTTTTATGTACGTCTTTCCATCTTTCTGAAAAATGTTTTGACAAGACCGGGGGCTCTCTAATCTAGATTTGCCACTGGAATCAAAACCAGACACTTATTCCAAATCAACTGCAGCCATTTCTAAGTTCTGGAATTGATTCATTACAGTGGAATTGTCCGCGGTTTGATTGGCATCTATGCCTAAATGGCGCTTGATGTGTGCTTTACATTTGTCTTTGCGGTAGAATGTTTTCTTGCAGATGGAACAGGCAAATCGACGCATTCCAGTATGAATGGGTCTGTGGCGAAGAAGCGAAGACTTAGTTGTGAAGCTCTTACCACACTGATGACAGATGTAGGCCTGGTGTGAAGCTAGGGTATGGTGTATGTACCTTGTCACCGAGTCAAAGACCTCAGTGCAGTACTTACATTTAAAGGAAAAATCGGCTTTGTCTGGTTGACCCAAGTACTCAGCTATTTCCTCCGGAGTGAGCTGGTCCTCTGGTGCCCTGCGTCGCCTCTTACGACCGTCCATACCAAGTTTGTCCACAATAAAATCTTGTTCCATTTTCTGTCCTTTCTGCACATTGACTGGGGAATGTTCATCATACATGATGATGTCCTTGATACGAGAAGAGTTACTAACGTCTTTACCGTTTGCACCAACTGTGTAGGGACCTGTAGAGGTGTATTTGATAGTGAGACCATCTCGTCCCTCTCCAAGGGCACCGGAGGTTGGGTCACTTTGGCGCATTGATGTTAACAGATTAAGAGCTGTGAATGGAAGCTGGCTGGCCAAGTTGGAACTATCGACAAGGCTCGAGGATGTGAGACCATAGAGGCTGGCCATGTTCTGTAGCCCTGAGCGGGAGAAATCCAAAGCTACATCACCACCTCTGGACGTTGTCGGTGACAGGAACGTGTTGTTCAAGTTGGACTCGGATTTCTCTTCCTTGACCTTGACAGAGGTATTGTCTTCGTCAATATACAGTTCGCCTGGAGACTTTGAAGGACTACGGCTCGGGTCGTCTCGCTCACTGTCGCTGCAGTTGTCAGGAGTGATTTCAATGGGATTGATCACACCATTTTGCTGTGCACCAGCAACAAAGATAGGCAGGCTCAGTCCAGGCTGGGAACCGTTGGTACTCAAGTTCTGTGGTTCATTACTGTTGTCAGCATCTCCCGCTTCACTACCGAAAGGACTGCTGCTAGCTGCTTCAGAAAGTGCTTGGCGCATGTGAGGGTTTTTGGGTGTTGAGGTAAACTGAGGCACACGGAATTGTTGTGAAGGCTTGCGCTTGGCACTACCGGAGGCTTTTACATCAGATATTAATCGGGCTTTGTTGGCAATGGACATACCACCGCTCGGGCTGGGCGACATGTTGGTCATAGACATGGTAGTTTCTGGGGCCTCTGGAATCACAGTTACTGGTTCTTCTTCATCTGAGCCAAGGTCTGCCTCATCGAATACCTGATGTACTTTAACTGGATTCGCGCGTTTCCGTCCGTGAGACTTGCGTTCAGCACCCGAGCTACCAGCATAGCCATTTGGTACGAAATTCATTGTGGGTCCAGCAGAGCTGCCATTTAGATTCTCAACTACTTGTTGCGGTCTCTCCACTGTATGTGACTGAGACTGACCTACACGCATAAGCATGGAAGGATTGGCTACTTGGTTTGATGTCATTTGAGGGCCGTTGTCCTTTTGATTTTCGGGTGTTACTCTCATGAGAGTGTTGTTGATTTTCAATACGAGTTCATGTTGTTCGTCATCTACTGTCATACATAGGATACCTACGATCTGTAATTTATTAGAAAATCCTATGTATTCGTTACACAGATTCAGGATAGAACGTTTCAGGTCTGTCATCGTACTGCTTGGCTCTGCCGCACCACCGTTGCTGGCCCACGTAGCTGATGCCATGCTTCTTCTTTTGTAACAATTTGTAAGATCACTAGCTATCTGAAAATACGAAATAAAATTCAAATAAAATTATTTCTAAATACCATGACTGTGCACTTAAAAACAAATGAAACATGAAAACAAAATATGGAATCACGAAAAAATCGTGGGTACACCATACTTCAAGTTTCGCAACAAAATTTTCACCCACGTCGGGAGAAAAAATGAAACGCAAATTTTTAAACAATCTTTAAGCATAATAAAGACAATAAACACATCATAGTGTATGTAATGACTCACTGAAATCACTCGATGTTCCATGTTTGGAATGATTATTCCTGTACACACACAATAAGAATTGCTATTCCTTTTTTTTGGTAGGTTATCGGATCTTAATACAAGTTAACAAATTAATTATGAAATCATCGGATATTTCCTAATCACTTGCATTTTTAGTGAACCAGTAACCAGTAATCCAATTTCGGTAGTAAAGTTAATCTATTCCTTGACTTTCTATGTGGAGCCACTTCCTGATTTACTGTAGGTTTCCACTCAACGCATCACACCTTTTCAGGCGTCCAACCACCAATCAACAATCGAAAGTACATTCAATGATGACCCAACAATAGACAACCCTCCATACTGACGACTGGCTCTATGTATGTATGGTTTACAGAGACAAAACGCGACATTGTGGCCTGGCTGTGTTTTTTCCGAGATGTGTCGTCAAAACGGGCCGCAGTGGCATTTCTCACACCTTCATCACCCACTTGGCCGCTGTACAACATCAGGTTTGGCAATGAGCATTTTCAGCAACAACACAAACACACCCCACTTACTGATTTTTTTATTCATAGAAAAGTTGCTTTTGTCCATATTTGACTAATATTTGGGGTTGGTGATTTTTTGTTGGTGGGGTAGTGTGTGAGTTATTCAATATGGGTGGAAAGACAACAGAGACGTTCTCTATGTGAGATAGGGTGGTTATGGAAGCTAAAAACATAATGTCAATAAACAGTTATTCAGCTAACTAACTCTTTTTTGTCTTCAACACACAGGTAAATGTGCCAGTGAACGTGATGAAATGCATCAAGGGGGACCATTTATTGTCGCCCCATCAAGAGGGAAATTGTCTTACTAGGCACAATCACGACTATTACACAATTTAATTTACCTTTGTTCGAAGCAATAATAAGTCTGGGGCAAGATTTACACTAACAGTTTACTTACAAGTAACCAAATACAAAGTTTTTTTCCTTTTGCGCGATGTGTATAATGAGGCTTCAGTATGCAAGATTCAACAACATCCTTGTCAAGATCAAACTCTCACTTGTACCTTAGATGGTCTTCGCTTACACAATGAATCAAAGATAGAGCCCTGTGGAAACCCTTTGATAAATTGCGTGGCTTTTGTAAAGAACTAACGCAACTTGGTAATGCGGGTTTGGCGACTGTATGGCACTGGGATTTGTTCTCTTTCAAAAGACCCATATTAAGGCGAAAATGAGTACCATGTATTGATAACATAGTTTACAATGGATAATGGGCACCTGAAATGAAAACCTGTTATATTAAATGTGTCATGTATAGCTCGCGTATTTACAATATTAGAGATGCAAGATCATAAAGGTGAAAGTCAGATGTCATTTGGACTTGGATGCTGGTCGAGGTGGTGGGAAGGTTTTAGTTGTGAATGCTGCGGGTGAATCATGATGGCGGTTCTTTCCTGGCTGCTGCTACTTTATAGAGGGACTATGTAACATGGTGGGCACTGAGGATTGGTCAGGGGATTGATGTGGAGAGAGGTGACCGCTGGCTGGCCCCAGGCTGGGTGCACGGATAGCCCTTAGCTAAGATGGCTGTACCATGGTAGGGCCTACCCCGACACAGCCCCAGGGACATCAGCATGCATGCCACTAACATCAACCATCGAAAGTGATGGCCTTCCCGCAGGCAATACAGGGTTACCATTTATGTACGACTGTGCCATTGCAAATTGTCACCCATCCACAATACATAAACCTGGGGAAATAAACAATATGCTCCAATTGGCTAAAGGGTTTGAATTCGGACATCAAAATACAGCACATAACCTCATTAAGAGACCTCTGTACTTTGTATTAAACGCCCATGGACTACACCAGTGTCCAAAGGCAATTTATCAATAAGTCCAACTTCATCATCAATTATCAAATATTTCAATGTGCGAAGTAAAGATAACGTGGTAAAATGCAAAGCTCCCCATGCTTGTAGTTTTGAAATGCGATGTTCACAATTCTACCTTTTCAAGACGAGGAAGTACAATTACATCGCATCAGCGGAATGAATTACTAGGATAGTTTTTGAGACCAACCAAACCAAACAAGGAACCACGTTGAATACATCTTTAAATTAATTCCCTCTAATGGGTGATAATATTTTACTGTATATAAATCTACCAATCAACATGATACGCAAATTAAATTGATGGGAGTAAAGATACCGCCCATTTTTTTACATACGCACTTGAAAACCGAAGTCTTCCGCCTACAACTTTGAAAAGTTTTCCCCACCTTTGAAAAAAGCTAATTGCAGAGTTAACCACCAGTTAAGTTATTCTGGATTAAGAAATGACTTCCAATGTTGTTATCTGTCAATACTGTTCCTGAAATACTTGGTTAAACCATCTGTAAAAGCCCCAACGAAAGAATGAATCATGTTGGCAATAAAAATATAACCACTGACCAAACATCTAACGCTTTGTACATTCTGCACATGTATGCAAGAAACACGAAGCTAGAAACTAGAAGCTGTACAATAAAGTTTCAAAGCAGCCCTGCCTACATGTATTGGGGATTGGGAAGACACACAACCATATAAGGCAATAGGTAATTGAAGTAGTTGGGTTGGGTGGGAAAGCAGGAGGGAGAGATGGAAGGTAATTAGCATAGGCTAGTGGCAGTAAGATATCTGCACGCAGCCTAGTAAGGTGATACACGGAGTGAAGGAGGAAGAGGGGGAAGCTAGGACATAAAGGTTCTCAGGGACATTTCGGGGCCATTCTGTTTCCCACAATCTGTGACAGCCAGAAGCTATATAACTCCACGTACATGGCTTGGCTGGCTGGGGGCATAGTTATGTACTGAGGCGTTGTATGGGGATGGGTGGATTCCTAGGACCCCTCAGGTACATGTAAGGTTGACATGGTCATGGGGCACGCCATCATCAAAGCCCGTAACCCATGGCAACGCATCATCACGGCCAGGTAAATGAGAGGAGGTTGACGTTTGGGTGGGTTCGCTGCTGAAGCTGAAGCAATACGCACATAGAGACCGTGAGGCGGCGGGCAACTTGCCATCATTCCACCGACATGTAAGGGCCCCTGCATACATAATGCATCCACCCTTTGCTTGCCAGCCCTCTCTTCCTTATACAGCTTCATTGCCAAGATGGCTGCCACTGCTGCTTTGCCTGCCCCTCAGGGGCTCTCTTCTCCCATCAATGCCCTACATGGTGAACCCACTGCTTCATGTTAATATCCGTTGCCATAGTAACTTTGAAAAATTCTCCCTTTACCAACCCACATATGGCCATTTCATACAGTAACAATTGGTAGGGAGATTGTACAGTAAACAGACCAATCCAGTTGTCAATACAACATGTCCGTATGAGTGCCACGCAAACTCTAGTCAGCTTGCCTAGGCATGTTAAAAAACCCCATTCACTGTCGTACTTTGCTCCCAGATAATCAATTTAATATCACTACGTATGTACATGCTTCACGATGATATCTTGATATACGCCACAGTCTGAGTTCACTGCTACCATGATTATCAGGGTGATAAAATCACCTTTATTTTACTAGACTTAGGTATATTTAATCCTGCTGTATCTACCTCGCAGTTAAAAGGAATAAATCACTATTAGATTAGCAGACAGACTATTACTGTCCATCTGCTATCAGTAGTGGTAAAGTGCTCCCGCAATTTACCAAATTAGAATAAGAAATGAACTAAAACATTGACACAAATTAAGATAAACCCTTTCTATTGACAGGGCACAAATCTCCAGAAAATAAGTCATCTCTCCGTAATTAAGCAAACGGACTGAGCGCTTTCATGGGACGATCAGCCAAATACGGGAAACAATCACTAAGATATTTAATACCGAGTCAAAAAAATAGTCGGGATCCAATAACTGGATTATACCCTTTCAAATGATCTTAGGGTCTATTAGGTGTAATCTTATCAATCCACATTTTAGCCTCAGTTTAAATCAATGTCTGCTGTCAAATATGGGTTTTGCTTGTCACGCCTTTGCGAAATATCTTCCAAGTGAAATCTCAAAAACGAAACGATGAGATAAGTCCGTTTCACCAACTATCAGATCACAATTTGAAACAAGTTCATTCTATCATGTTTATATTTGCTGTATCACTTACTCTTTCAATATTTTATGCAAGCACATGAATAAAAAAGGTCCCACAGTATAAACTGTTTCAAGTAAGTAGGATGACATCGCAACCTTACGTATTCAATAGCCACAGGAAATGTGTGTGTATTAAAACATGAGTTACATTTCATATTTGTATGACTGGGACAAATATTAAATGATGAATGGGAGAAATGGTACCACCGGAACATTTAAAGAGTTTGTACAAAAAGTAACATCTTGAGAGCACGACTTTGTTGACCCTAAATGCTTAAAGGGGGTACGTGCAACATACAAAGTAACCTATTTGCCACCAGTGTAAATAATTGACTGGGAGGGGGAAGTGACAATCACAATGAAAAAACACCCCAGGTAACTGTTAAAAACATATTGAGATCTGGGGGTTCTCTTGGCAGTAGTCCACCCTTTTATCCCACCCTCTTTGCTCACCCAGAGTACATACCGTGTAAATCATTGTTTCATCCCGTATTTGGTAAAGGTTCCTTCGCCTGCGGATTCACTTCGAGACAGCAGCCCCTCTCGCTTCCTGCCTAGTCCTTGCTATAAATGATCCAAACCTGAAGACCTACCCACCTCTCTCACACAGCTATTTGTACTAGCATGCAGGAGACAATAGCTGAACGAAGCAGTGACCTTTCGACGGCCGGGAGCGCTGGGTATTTGGTCGTCTAGCAACAAGAAAATGTTTGGCAGATCCTCGTTGCCACAACCCCTTGCAGGCACTCTGCTACCAATAAAGGGTTGACTTCCCTGGCAGGGCCAATCCTATTGCCTTTAGTGTCTCACTGTGCAGAATATTCAAGGATCCTCTCCAAATTTTCAAGGTTCTATAAATCACAAGGCAAAATCTTTATGTTGAGTATTAAAGCTGTATGCTGAAGATCCAATATAAGGTTAGGGTCAGCTATTGTGTACGGGGTTCCAAGCATTTAATCTTAATGTGTACGTTTTGAAAAGATTCAAGACATATGCATGGGCCCCAATAGTTTGCTCTGAAAAGCCCTTGCCCCTTTGGGTCTGAACATGTTTGATCCTTTACTTATTACTTCAATACTCATTGGCCGAAGGTTTCCGGGGATTCCATTCTTGGGGCTCTGTTTAAAGATTTATTACATTGCCACTCAAATTGGCAGCCATTGCAAACAATTTATTGAACTTGCTTGCTTCAGTGGTTATGTTCCTACTTGCTGGCTAGTTTACCTTTCGGTAGCATTTAATAATTATCCCCACTCAACATCAAACATTTAGCAAGTCGATGAACTACCCTTAACCTTCCAAACAAAGTTAAATCAGCCAACAAATCCCAAATCTGATTAATTCTATTTGGCACCGGCCATTCTTTGCCTTTTGAGCTTATTAAATTCACTTATGATTGTGACAAAATAAAATGAATAAGAATAACAAGAATTCTTATCAGAATTGTGTCGCACCGCATGAATCAGCTTGTACTTGATATTATTTTTGTATGTATCACGG
>JBCAUG010101728.1:0-21772 GCA_038406175.1 Haplosyllis leylae | reverse complement strand
GGATCTGAGAAACAGCTGATTTTTCAATTAAAATCTGACTAAAACATGTCAGTTGTGTGTCTCTGTATTTAAAGTTATTGATTTGATTATCTCTTTAATACTTGATAAAATATATAGATAATTATTGGTGAGGAACTTCCCCTTTTATTCCAACCAGAAATCATCCTAGAAAATATGTAGCTCAAATAGCAAACCTTTGTAAGGAAAGGAAGAAGACTTTACCGAATGCTAAATTCAGCATCACCGACACGGATACCTGTGAGCGCCTGTTCATGAGCAGAGTGACTTATTTTCTCACTATGGTGTTTGCCTGTGGACAGATGATTTCATGCAAGATTTTAAGACTAGGTGGCTCTGCTAAGCTTAAAGATACTTTTCCAGTCTTTATGATACCTCACAAGAAGTGCTTAAGGACACTCCTGAGTCTTAATAATACATGACAGGAAATGCTTAAAGATACTTTTCACTAAAAATTAACACCAGGTACCTTCCCCCTCTCAGGCTTAAAGATACCTTTTCAGTCTTAATAATACCTGACAGGAAGCGCTTAAGGATAATCATGAGTTACTTGTGGCTTTAGTGATACCTGAGCATCATTAAGGTACATTAAATCACGGTTGCGGGTAAATCTTCGTGCTCCGTGCATTAATTTTCAGTAATGAACAGTTTTCTGTACGTTAAATCTTACTGAATAATGAAATATCACCAGATTTGACATGAAATGAGATGTGCGAGAGATCTGTTCAGGATACTTCAGGCGTGGCATAATGCTGATAAGCATTCTTGTTGGTGACATAAGTCTACTTCTTATTCGGAAGTTACTACACTTGATATTTGTTCCCTGGAAGTGGGAAAATCGAACTTTTCAAGTCCATGCACTATTATGCCCTCCCTCTTATTTTAGGGTATCCAGTGAGTCATTTGGAATTACTATGGTTTATTTTTAACAAACTGTTGGTAAACATTGAAACTTTTGGGTTTTTTCCAGGCTCTGGCCGCATTGTTAAAATACCCGTTACCTCTCGAAAGTGGGAAGGCGTGTAAGGTGTTGGAAAGCTTTGGTGCGTACAGTTATTTTTAAAGCTCTTTAACCTTGTTGAGACTTAAATTTAACTTTAATGTCAAAGCCATAGACATTCGCTGTGTTAATGTCAACAAAACAAAGGCCAACAAAACGTTAACAGCAACACAGCCTATTATAGGAGCACATTTGCTAGATCTTCAAATGTTGACTGGAACAATTCTCATGCGAGTCCGAATCAACATTGTGTCTGTTTCTTACCAGGTGACAAGATCTGCAAGATGTTGGATGACAAGCTCGAAAACTACATCGCACAGTATGGTAAGAAGTTTGGTACCAGTCCACAGCTTGCGAGAAAACACTAAAGTGGACATTAGTGTCCCGTGGATTGTGAGCTGACCGGACTATCTAAGTTTACTATTTGGAGAATCCCCTCTTGGTATTATGAACCTTGTTTTTCAATTGGCTTTACTGACGCTAGTCTACGGGGCCAAGATCAAAGCGTGCATCATTAACAGCGCTACTCGCAGAGCCGCCAGCTTGAACGCTCTTCAGAGACTGTTCCTCCATTCAAGGCTTGTGGACATTTGTCCGTTCCATAGGAATTGAACCTGTCGAAACCGGCAGGTCGGCAGATCTCTGAATAGTGCTGTAAGAGGATGTTGTATTTGGTCTTCGCTATGGTATTACACTATTTAATGAGGTTTTTTTTTCGTAGGTACAACGGAACCCATTCCTGGGATTATCGATTTCCCAAATTTGAAACCTAAAGCTAAGTCGGTGAAAGGAAATAAGGAAAATAATGTAATACATCAAATAGATTCAGACTCTGAAGAGGAAGAGACCCCAAAAAAGAAGGTGAATAAAATTTTAATATCTTCCACGAACTATTGCCAAAAATAAAGTTGAAGGATGTTACACAAAATACAGTGTTATTAAAAGAATTCTTCGAGCCAAAGTCCATTTAAGTTTTTAATTGAGAAATCTTTCCGTTTCACATAGCATGTTAAAAACCATGTATGTTGCCTACAGAGACGAGTAAGTGTAACCCTATATAGAAGGAATTCCGGTCCCAAAGAATACATACCGAAGTACAGGTCAGGTGGTTATGCGATTATTCTGGCATTGTATCACAAACAACAGGTAAATAATACCGTTCAAATAGTGTTGTACCTTTATTTTCAGTAGTACTTTTAACAGGTGCTAATACAACCGTTATTCAGACATTTTCTCCTTTCTTTTAGGCAGAGTCTTATAGTTGGTTACTTTTTGATCGATTGTAACGGTTTTTAATAATTAAAGTTAATCACAGAATGAAGGCTGAGATCAGGACTTTTCTTTTGAACAGACGCCAAACTATGTTGGGCACATGACCAAAAAGGAGCTGATGGACGAAGCGCAACCTCACGCGATAGAGTCATTTATAATTGTAAGTTAATCAATGTATTTCTTATTACAATTTCAATAAGAATATTATGATGCAAAAATGGGAGTTTAATTACTGTTGCAAAAAAAAAATACATATTAATTACAGCCGGATCCGGGGTCTAGGTACACTGCCTGGTCCATGATGGGAACTCTAAGGAAAAAAGGATTTGTCCGCAGCTGGAGTAATCCAGCGAAGTAAGTTTAACCAGACAAATTATTTTGTGTTCATTAATGAAAACTCAAAATCGAGGCGTTATACTTATTATACACTTATGTTTTCGAGGTACGCGCTCACAGACACAGGTCTTGATCTAGCTCGAAAAATAGAACAACAGGAAACCCAAGGCGTGTTGCCGGGTATGGATAAAGATACCGAGGGTTCCAGCAGAATCGGCTTCGCAACTGGCAGTGAGTATAGTGAAATTCAATTTGATTGTTATCGCCGGAGATATTCTTTTGCTTCATTTTCACCGGTGGGAACAGTTATCGCATTGAAAGGTGCGTTCGTTTATTATACTTGCAGATCAAAACAGAAACGAAAATACTAGAGTACCTGTTTTGCCTTCTGCAGCACTGGGTGATTGTGAAAATAGCAGTGACGATGAAAAAAACATGAAATCGAATGCGTATTCGGTACAAACTAAGAACAAGAGGCAAGTGTACTGTTCCATTTGCGAAGAGATTTGTCTTAATACCGCCCGCATTCCGAAGGATGCTGGAAGGTAATGTTTTCAGTTTGTTTGTCGGTCCATGGGGGGGGGGTGGTGGTACCTGATCCTTTCTAGGGATAAGGGTATCTCCCCTCCCCCACCGCACAGAACCAGGGCAGTTGTGTGGCGCGGGTGGTATGTCTCTTGCGTTCACGCAGGAGGACTTTCTTGTTTTCAATGGATTCATTTTCTCGCAACTGAAAAAGGGGAGTTATGTGGTTCAGCGCATGCGTTTTCAGAGTTGCCACCAGTTAGTTAAGCCATGTAGAAGTTTAGGGAACACAGTGGTTTCGAATGGTTTGACTAGTTTATACCCCTATCATTGCGTGGAAATTAATCCACTTTTAAGAACAGTATGTTGTTACGTTTCAGTTGTCTTGCTTACGATTAACGTTGCGTTCACACCGATCGATTGGGCTTCCGATCCCATAATGTTTCGTCGAAAGGGTTTCCAATCTCGGAGAGAAAGTGGTTACAGTACTGACAGAATATCTGAATCAAAACAGTTATCTGCATATTACTATAGAACACGTTTAATCGGAAAGAATTTCGGAATCGGAAATAAAAATCGGTCATGTCAGTGTGAACATACCGTTAGCTTGATGTCGTAACCTATTTTTAATTAATAAGTAGGTATGACTTTGATCAAAAATGGGAAAAGACAGAAATGAAAGGCCAAAAATTGATTTTATGTCAGGAAGTATTATGCTGGTCTTTTTGTGCGATAGTCTGGAGATTGTATGAAGATTGATGTTGTACTGTGAAAAGTTGGCATTCTCACTGATATATTTTTTTGTTTCATCACACAGATAAAGTTCAAAAACATAAATCTTTATTCTTCAGCAGAGGAATGAAATGCTACCTGGTTGCAAATAGCGCCAGCGATGAAGATGTACCTGGTACAAGTCCACCAAAAATGAGAGTTCATGCGTTGCAGGATTCCCCACACAGAAGCCTAAATTTGGACTCATACATTTCAGCAGAAGATGGAAGGTAAACTACTGAAACGTCATTGTTTCACTTCTCGCTGTTGATACCTTCTCGACATGTTATTGTCAAGGTTCTAAAAAGTAATTAACAAAAGAATGAATTGTAAATTGTCAGGTTGAAGTATTGGTATGTTGCAGAGGATGGTTCAGAACATTTGTCAAAAGATAAAGCGCAGGTTACAATAGATGGTGAGCATATAATTTGTTCCCATTAGCTGTAGTTATAAAAATAAGGAAATACATTACGAACAGAATACACACAGTGAATACTTGTAAGCGTATTGTATCTCGATTCTCTTTTACAGATGAGATTGGCGTTGGTTTTCTCATCAAGTGTAACTACAGTGAGCTTTTGACATCTGGCAAGAAATACACACTGGACTATTCGAGGTATTTCAAGAGAAGTTCTTGCAATCACACACTGATTTCGAACCTTTTGATTTCCATTAAAACTTTAGTGGGAGTAAAGTATTTAGAATATATTTAAATTTCATCACTTTCAGTGAAACTGATCAAGTTCATCGTTTATTTCCATTGTCATAGGAGTGGATGTGGGAAATACTCATTTGCGTTTCTGGCAGATTGTGATGCTGATAATGTCACAAAGCCTCCTGTTTTAAATGTATTGAAAAACCAAACAAATATCAGGGTGGAATCGAGACAAAATGGTATGTGTTGATTTATTTTTCCAAAATAGTGGATTTAATGACAAGTGTCCAGAATGATTACGTCGTTTTTGATTGCACATGCAATACCGATATTTTTCCAAAAACATTGCAGTTGAAATTAATCTTTTTCTGTTTCTTATAGCGCCTGCATTTTGCCTAAAAGATAGCCAAAGAGATGGTGATGAAAGTGTTTCAAGTGCCAGCACCAGCAACACCTCCGTGAACTATTGGTCAAATTCCAGGAAGACACTGGTTACAAATTCACCAGGTTATTTCATTCAGTATTTTCGTTTGTCAGAAAGTGAAGTGGACAGACGTGCGCAAACGAGGTGAATGTGTTCTCGAATCTTGAAAACATAACTGTTGATTCTCTTCAGAAAGCAGAAGCAGTATTGCCAGTGTGGCTTCATCTTGCAAGTCCCTATCTGATCCAAATTTTGTCCTGAAGCCAGAGACTTTTGATGTGGTTCTTTGTGTTGACATGCAAGAAAAAGCGTGAGTGGTAATATCCCTATTCCAATTTGTGTGACTGCCACATCTCTGCTGACATTGACTTCTCTACAAGGTTTTTCTTTCCAGATCAAAAATGGCACAGCAAGTATTACAGCCGGAATTAAAGAAAAATGGCATTCAGTATCAACTCAGAAAATTACAAGTTGGAGATTTTCTTTGGATCGCCAGGCCAAAATTCGGTGGTAATACACATTTTTGCATTAATTTTGATGGCCATGGGAAATGAGACATAATATTTTTGTTCCGTAAGGCACATGCACACAAACCTCGTATATATTAAGTACCCTTGAATCTTATGGTAGTTGTTCATTGCTTTTAATTTTTGGAGCACTGAATAAGATGTTTCAACGTATCTATCGTAGATCAGGCATCCATCGAAGAAAGAGAACTTGTCCTTGATTACATAATTGAAAGGAAGAGAATGGATGATCTGGCCAGCAGCATAATGGATGGGCGCTTCAGAGAGCAAAAGGTAATATTTTGTAATTATTAGAAACTCGTATTCATTTTACAGTAATTTGTTCATAATTTGATGTTACTTCCAACAGTTTCGACTCAGGAGTTGTGGATTGAAGCAAGCTATTTATCTAGTTGAAAACTACGGTTCGGCTCAACATTATAGCATAAGTGAGGATGCACTAAATCAAGCCATTACTAACACTCAGGTATGGATATGAAACCCAGCAAGATCGATCTGGCAGAACATACATTATTATTATTATGGTGGTGCATCAGAAAATAAACATAAATAAAGCCGGTGAAACCATTCAACCTGTGTCGAGTGACATCTTTGGAAAAATTGTTGTGGAAGACCAGATTCACTCAAAACAAATGTGATATATTTGACTCAATGTTTCACTGTCACTAGCAATACCATAACATAATATGTTGGTCTATTCAGGGGTCATTTTATATAAGCTCTATTGTAATTCTGTCATCGAAAAGTAAAAGTTCAATATGTATTCATTGATTTTCAGGTGGTCGACGAATTTTATGTTAGACGAACAAAAGATATGAGAGACTCCATTTCATATTTGACTATAATGACAAGATACTTACAAAGTGTGTACAATGTAAGTTTAATATTAAGATTTTGTACAATTTTGAAATGGGTACCGACGCCAACATAATCTGTGTTGGAATAGAACGATGCTTGAAATGTGATCGTCTTCTCCCAAAGTTACAATGGTTTGGTGCTTTGTCCAGAGCAGGGGATAGTGGCCATAAATTTGTATTCTTGTAATTTTGTTTCAGAGCAAGACACTAATAGGTTGTAAGGCATCGAACTTGAGCGAATCCAATGTGAGGAACAACATTGATAACCAGGAACAATATCTAATGACATACAAAGAATTCAACTCCAGAGCGACGAAGAACAAGGTATTTATGAATGGATAATTACTGATTGCTTGTTTCACAGGGGCCCTTTTCCTAATTTTGCCAAAGAACACGTAGATGTTTTTTTTCAGTCGCGCCGCTTCTACAAGCGCAGCGACTTATCTGGTCACTATGGTGTCAGCTTCCTTGGTTGGTTGGTTGTTAAACTCACACACGAAATTTCAAAAATTTCATCTTGGTTTTTTAAGCCGCTCACAGGGAAATGTTTGTTAAACTCACATGCGAAATTTCAAAACTTTCATCTTGGTTTTTTTTTTTTTTTAAGCCGCTCACAGTGAAGGAAATGTTTGTAAAACAGTTAGTCCAGATAAATGGCTTAACTGTGGAAAAAGCCTGTGCAATAACTGATTCATACCAAACACCAAAAAGGTAAGTAAGCCTTTCTCTAATTTTGGCAAATTCTTTTGGAATATCAAGTCGTTGTGTACCATGTCTTTTACCCCCAAAAGGTAACTGTAATAAATTCTGTTTCAGGCTTATGGACAGCTTCATGAAATGTGCTAACACTGCGGAAAGAGATGCCCTTTTAGAATCTATTAAAGCAGGAGTTGGGAAGAGGAACATTGGAAAGCAATTGGCACAACTGTTAGCAAAATTATATTCGACCAAAGCACCGTTGACTTGATAGCCAGTGAAATTTCAATGCGTTATGGCGGAACCTGAATAAGTTGTTTTGTACAAGTAACGATGGAATAGCAATCGCAAACCCGAATCTACTAAGTGGACTGATACAGTGTTCAACTCATCATTTTGATCCCATGACCAA
This sequence comes from Haplosyllis leylae, assembly GCA_038406175.1. NCBI lineage: Eukaryota > Metazoa > Annelida > Polychaeta > Phyllodocida > Syllidae > Haplosyllis > Haplosyllis leylae. The sequence continues at coordinate 14,279 of JBCAUG010101728.1, read as the reverse complement.
GGAATAGAATGCTACCCAATGTCAACATTGAAAGTAATAGACAAATAATTAGTTACGATAAAAGTTAATGGTCACGCCATGGGAGGCCACAGTAGCGTGTGGTGAACACGGCTTTTCTGTTTTTGTTAATTTAGCAAAATTCCAAATATTGCTGATATTGTTTTTATTAAATAGTATTATTAATGAGTAGTAAATACGAGTTGCCGATTTTATTTACAAAATTATTTTATTGTAGATTTTATAAAATGAATAATAAATTTCAGCAGACGTTAGCACAATTAAAAACTACAGTATATAAAACTTGTACTTCATCACACAGACTTATATGACAAGTGCAAAACAATACATGTACACATCCTTTACTAAATAACAAAATTAGTATTCCCATGATTCCTATCAAGTTTTTTTTGACGCAGATCCTTGGAAAAATTTGATATATCTTTGTTTTATCAGTCAAATATGGACGGAGGCACAACACCCTGTGCTAAATCTTGTCGAATTTGCCACCTCAGATTTTTTCGTTTTTTGTCCGAAGGTATGACAAATTTATTTGGACCTCCTACTCTATGTTGCTTCTAAAACAAAATATCATAAGAAGTTCAATTCCTAAGGTGTCACAAAATTTGGATGTTTGAACACTTTAATTAATGACTATTACAATGGGATGCGTTACCTTTTCGACTACTTCGTCGTGGTACAACATGTGTTCTCTAACATGCCATCTCAGAGAATTGTGTGACTTCTCTCCAGGAGCCCGTTGAGCTGTCCAACTCTGTCGGTACTGCTGATACCGAGACACAGGGTCACTTTTCTTTATATTCCTTGTGTGCGGATTTGACGTCATTGGGCGTATTACTACAATAAGCATTTGAAGGAAATAAATTATAGGTTTGCAAGGGTGCCTAATTTAATGAAACTACTTGATCAAATGGTGTAGAGCCCTGATGCTCCTATTTGTCTACCAACATGTTGGTACAATAAAATGACAAATGTATTTCATTTAAATTGAGAGATTAAGAAATCGATTACATTATTTCGTGTACTGACTTACGGGCAGTTGGTCCTTCATAGTCATCGGGCAAACGGTAAACAGGCTACAAAGAAAATTACATTTTTCTTGCAATAGTTTCATTACCTGGCGTTCAATGATTTGTCCTGAGATTTTCATAAGTTGTGATCACATTTAGTGTGTTTCATAACTGTCCTTTGCTCGAGTGTTTCAGATCCAAAACCAATTCTTGCACTTCACTCACCTCGCTTTGTGCTGAAGCTGGTCTCCTGCATGTTCGTGACACGGCATTTGACGGTCCATAATGACTGTAATCTGGAATTCGCAATCGCTCCATAGCATCCTGCATGCCACTTAAATCATCTACATAAAATGTGAAAAATGAAGATCGGTATTTAAATCGAAAATAATGCTCACAGAGTGTAATTCAGTATCAACGGCATATGTTACCTAGCTCACTATCCACTATTGACTCTTCATATACGGAATGACCATCTCGTTTTCTACAAGACGACAAACAATTACAGCTGTATTACAATCACAATAAATCTCTTAGTTTTTACATCAGAAATTTCACCACTACATTTCAATTTTCAAGAAACAAACCTGACAGTTTTCCGTTTAATTCCACGTCGATCAGAACTAGCTGTTGTGTCCAAGGTTGTGTCCGTGAGACCGTGATCATGATCATCAGGCTCTTCATCCTGATGCATCAGAGGGGGAACAGTTCGATTATATGCGGCAGTAGGAACACGTACAGAACTTTGATACGTTCGCCCTTTGCTAATTGGTCTGGATGAATTTTCCTTACCAATACTTCCATAATCATACTGAAATAATCAAACAGTATGTGAATGGTATTATGTTTATATTTAAAAAAAAGTTGTTTGGGGATATATTTTTGTGATTGCAAACCATAAAAAATAGTTTTCGTCGTAAATGCAACATACATTTTGAATTAGTTACCACGCATGATTCTTGTGACTGTACGTTTGTTTCCGTCCCCAGTAAACATAGCATCACATTGTAAATTTAAAAATGACTGGAAATAAAACAGTGAGACTCACTAATGACTGATTGACTGGTGGTATGAAAATATTTGCTGCGTCGTTCAGAGGATGTCGTTGATGCACGTATGTCCCTGCAGTACCTTGTGCATCTGAAACATGGTTCGGTTATACTAGTTTTACGTTACACAGTTTCTGTGAAACTACAACTTTGCAAAAATGAGATCTGCAGCTTGTCAAAGAGATAACAGGCTGTATCAATTATCACACATTCTTGATGACATTATAGGTACGCTGACATTACTTAGAAATTTTACTCAATATTACCATTCTCATGCTACCTGCCCTCTATTAAATTATAAACCTCGTGTGCACAGAAAAAAAACTTTCTGTCTTGAAGATAATAGCTGAGAATAAATTGTTCACAAAATAAATTAAACAACAATAAACAAATCTTTATCATCTTATTTTGAGTTTGGTTTACCTGCTGATGAGACTGTAGTTTCGTTGGTAACTGTGGTTACTGTTGAACAACTGCTATTTTTACTCCGTTCGTGCTGCACCAATCTTTCTAGATCTAAGTACGAAATACGAATTTGAGAACGCGGTCTGAACAAATTTTAGTCTATTTACCAGCAGAAACATCAAATATGGTGAATTATTCCTTTACCTCTCTTAAATTCCTTTAACCTAGCATCCGAAACATTTGTGTATCCAAGGTTTTCAAGTTGTTCCTTAATTTCTTCTTCTGTAAAATCTAGGTCATCCATTTTCTGCTAAATGCTGGATGAAAGAAATAGAAACCATTTTGACTCAGTGAAGTTAAAATTCTTGAACTTGTTACAAAGCCGATGTTCATTCTCATGTGCTACAAAATTGGCAGTTCAGAACACCCCAGGATAGAACTTCGCCAATTTGCTTGCAAAGAGATTGGTAACATATCAGTAGTCACTTTTGGCTTTGATTTTGCTTGACCTGAAACGACAATATTAAAATACCAATAACTGTATCGCTTCCTATTCACTTTCGCCGAGTATGGACAATGTTGAAATTACTAGGCCTAATGACAGTAATGTACAAAATGCGATGTTCTGCAGTCTCAGTATAAAGACCCTTCTACGCCACAAATTTATAAAAAGGTTTGTGGAAAACTCTAAAGTTTTCATTTTATTTCTACTTTGGAATTTTGCAGTTAATCTAGATCATATTCCTGATCAGATCGCTGTGATGCCAGATCATGCCCAAACATGACAAATGTTAGATTTCCTTTACCTGCTTGTACTTCGGAATAACCTATTTTACGTTTATTGTCACTTTAATGTTTAAGCAGAATATAATACCATGTTTTTACGACACAATAATGCAAAAATATGTGACAAATTGCACGGTTTCATCGAAAATTCCTTTACAGTCTTTTTTAAAAACGGTTAAGCGCCGCCATGTCAAAACAGAGACAGGCGACATCTGTGACCACTTCCTGCGGTCAGCCTGTTGGATCAGTACGCCTTACCATTTTAATTTTTTTAATTTTAATTAGGATGTCAAAAACAATGAGCCAATGCACACTAAATTGTCTATCATTTCAGATCGAGGTCTAGCAGAACTCCACACAGCGAAATGGTCAAATCCTTCTGTTTCAGTATATGCTCACTTGTGTTTAGTCAGTTATGGCTTTATTGGGATACTTGCGAATAAAACCATAACTGAACACAGACTGAACTTAACATAAATTGAGATAGAGATGTTTGACACACTCCCACACAGCTCATGAACAGTTTCAAAATACAGCACATGCTGATGATCTTCGGTTATTCAACACACATACAAAATTTTAAGTTTTCAAGATTAACCAAATTTGTATTGGCAGGCAATTTTGCATGAATCAAACATTTCTTTTAATATATTGGTTTGCATCAAATATAGCAACTAAATTTAAAAGATTAAAAACTGTTCCTATTTAATGAGGATAAAAATATTTCTATTATAATTAAATACCCATGTTTGCACAGGTGGGCATAGTAAAAGCTTTCATGAAACAAAAAACAGAATATTTTTTGCTCTCCTGCAATATTTGTTCTTCGATTTCACCGAGCAATCACCTTTACTGTTGCAATGGCCTAACGAACACTTGGGCTTCATTCTTCATTTGACATTTCAAGGAAATCATTTGACATTTCAAGGAAATCGGAGTTCTCCCAGTTATAACATGGGGTTATACATTAAATATGGAGTTCTCGAGGTTGGAACTTTTGTAAACTGTTGCCGAAGTACCTTAAAAACTATTTGGTAATGTAAATACGTAAATCGTTTTAATTTATATACGTTGTTTAGACAAGTCCTTGTCTCAGGAGCTATTCCTTAAACGTACTCTTAAAGCCAATTTTGAAAATAAACACTTATAAAATGACACTTCAAATGCTCTGACTTTGATGTCTCTAAATTTCTGAAAGTTCAGTACCTTGGTATTTCAAAGAGTTTTGCAGATGTTAATTGGAATACGTGTCATAAATCCAGATAATGGAATGATCCCAATATTTATTGTTTCCATTGTTACCAAGGTAACTGCAAATGTTCTTCATTTCATGTCAATTATTGTATAACCAGGGCAATTAACCCATAATTTCATATGTTGGTGCTTGATCTAGAACGGGCATGTTTCTAAGTAATGTTAAATGTTGTCCGCATTCACAGTGGCCCCGGGTGCGCCGTCTCCCCAGTTGACCTTTTGTTTTACCTCGATTTCATGGGGTTTTTCAAAAAAATTGCCAAAGTACATGCGCCCCCCCCCCCCCAAGGATCGGCGTCACTCTGTGAAAAATCGCTCCTATGGTATATTTTAATCAAAAGTAAATATATTGTAGTATATTTTTTATCTTGGGCACAACAAAGTATAGGGGTCGAAATATTTATCAACCCCATATGTATACAATGAATGAAACTTAAATAGTTTTGGTATCATTCAAAATGAGCAGGAAAAAGCAATAAAAATTGCATGTTTCAAATATCAACAAAAACTTTCTCCTTCTTGGCCGTGTTATCTGTCGGTGAGTGTAATTCCACAGTTGAATGGTTTAACAAAGCACTTAACATTTCACAACACATAGTAAATGTTTTATTGCTTCTATAATGTGTGTAATTTTCGCAAATAAATCAAGTTCCTCATAGAGATGAAGCACCAATCACTTTCAGTAGTATTTGTTAATGCAATTGTTCGGCTGTGTTTTAGGCGCTGGAGCTGCAGCACTGTGATTGGCTGTGCGCTACTCTTGACAATCACATCGCATGTCAAAGTAGAGAAGACACCTACAGTGCTTTACCCTTTGCACATCTCAACAGCAGTTCACATGGGATTATCACTGGATTAACACTGATTTTATTGTAAAAGGAGCAACCAATTCATGGATGTATTGTCGCTTTAATGGATACCTACAACAAGCTCCCAAACCAATGTTTCCTCTCTCCAGCTTTGCAGGTCCAAGTGGATACACAATGCGATATTACAGGAGGTTTGTACACATTTTTCTTTTTCTTTTTTTCTCAGAAAAATATTTCGAAGTACCCCCACACACAGAACTATCGGACGCATTAAAGGGAGGAGAATACTTACCTGAATACAATGTGCAATTGGAGTACAGCGTACATGTTAGTTTTGGAGAACACACCTTGGTTGGCTTTTTTCGTTATTTCTCAGTTGAACAATAAATTTGAAAATTGATGAGCTGAATGCAAGATAAAGGTTTACCCATTTTTTAATCGAATATTTTCTTGGGTTGAATGCGTCGGTCGGCTTTGTTGTTAAGTTTGTGTGTTTGTTTAAAATTTAAATTTACAATCACTATCGCACCCTTCAGAATTGAGATATTATCCTCGGACCTTTAAAACACATTCTGACATCGTTTTAATTATTTCATAAATCAATACAAACTTCAGTATTTTATTTCAAATAACATTGAACCAGTGTCACGGCAAAGAAAATCTTCAATTAATGTGCAGTAATTTATTACCATGGAAGCGAATAGAATTGTATTCGAAAGTTTGTACCCTCGGACCAGAATGTGTGCATTTTCTTTTTCTGGTGTTTTTGAGAATCCTGGTAACTGAATAAGGTCATTTTCTCGAGAGACATTGAGACATTTCAAGATTATTTTTGTGGTAAGTTCTGAACGCTGGTTTTGTTTCGAATTTGTTTTACTTACATCAGCCTCATCAAAAGTTAATATGTCTCAACGTAGCACCGTACAAATACAGTGTATAGACAACTATATGCCATGAACAATTATGTTCCCCCCTCCCCCGCGAAATGAAAAAACGTAAGTGATGCGTAAGTGATGTGATTGTTCCAAAGTGAGCATTGTGGACCTTTGAACAGTAATTAGCCTGAATGTGAGTGCAGGTGCACAATGAAATTTCTGATATTCTGGTATTAACTTTCTCATTCAAGGTCTTTCGGGATTTCAGGTCTGAGGCAGGATAGTTTAGCCGCCCAACTTAATATGGCATTTCTCCTGGACAATAATTGTTTGACTTGGAACATAAAACATCCATTTATTCACAAGTTTATATGGGTAATTAAAACAGGAAATATTAACGTGTTGTCTACCTACATGGACAATTTAGAAAAGTTAGATGCTTTACATAAGATTATACCCATTGAACAATTTGATTTGGTACTTTTTACCAAAACCAAGCATTTGCCCGGTAATTTAGACATATTTTGTCAGTAATTGCGAAAATAAGGAGAAATTGGCAGATGTTGACAATTTGTAAAAATTCAATCTTCATTGTCACCTCCATAAAATGTTACCACATATTGTCACAGAGGACTCCAGGATGTCCATGCGAATCAATAAAACCACATCATTTCTTTCCATCAAATTACCGACTAACAACCGATTTTTATCAACAGATGATAAACTAATTACGTATTGGCCAAAGTATTTTAAAATATGGAATTGTCCGTCCATATGTGAAACAAAAGCACCAGATTAATTGACGAAGTTTGAAAAGGTAAGTGGGAAAGGGATTGGTTGCCATGTTGGCTGGTCAGTGTCACGACGTAGGGGCACTCCCAGCTAACACTTAGGGATCCATATTTTGTCAATTTAATGCAGTTTTTCGGAAATGTTGGCAACAAATATTTGTCTCTATGGGTTATATTTGATGGGGTTCCCTTCGCAGGAATTGGCAAAGCTGGATCTGCCACTGCCAGAGATGAATCTAATCCATGGCATGAAAAGAATGGAAGCAGTATTATTCACCCTGGCTTTAAAACCATCAGGCAGGCAGAATTAACAAATGGTAGATCTATATGTTTCTTCCTGACCTATTTGATTTAAATGTTCATCAGGCTTATTGATACTACGTGTAATTGAAATTTAATTTGATGAATAGATTTTGGTGTTAGCTAGTAGAGGGTGGAAAGAAGTGGTGTAGTAGCCACACAAGAAGGACTTATGTCCTTCAATGTTTTGAAAAAAAATTAGTGACCGTAGGAGACGTACCGTACGCCCAGGGCGCAGCATCACTTCCTCCCATGTACCGGGGGGGGGGGGCTGTCATATACAGGGGAAGTACGCCCCTGTCCTGTCCTAGCTGGGGTACCCGACCCCTCCCCCAGGTAGAACCTGGAACAGTACTTTGGACAGGAGCAATGACAGGACTAGGGGGTACCCCCTCTCAGAAGGGACATGGGACCAGAGGCTGGGAAGAGACCTGAGACCAGAGGTTGGGGTGCCCCTCCCCCCCGAACAGACACACACCTGTGAAAACATAAGTTCATATATTTTGCGTAGGCAATTTTGATAAGGTTTAGTAACAGGCGCATGTGAGAATAGTTTTAATAGTGCCTGAAAAATTTGATATATTTACTTACAAATGATGGTGGGTTGTCAAAAGTTGGTTCACAGCAACTATGAAAGTAGTTCTAGGAGATGGGAAAGTTCTGATTTGGGTTTTAGAATGGTCGTCGATGAAATAATGTCTTAAATTCAATTTTGAAGTATAAATGAACAACCAATACATTTATCAGTGCTTTTACTGCAGGAAGTGAGCTATTGTCATAAGTAGTGTTTGAAAGCTGTCAATACCATTCGCCATAGAGAACTGGACAAATTCAAATGTCACTTGGATATCCTTAATATCAAATATAACTGTGTGGTATTACTTTTTAGATTAATGTGCTGTATTCTTTTATTTATTTGAAGGTGTTACATGAGAACAGAAAGTATTATGTTAAAACAATGTTTTGATAGTCTGTATTTGATGTAAATGGTAATTGTGAGAATGTTTTTAGTTTCATGATGTGTCAGAATGTAATTTTGAATCTGCAAAATAGCCGACCCCTCCGCTGTATAATCTATTTTATCCTGGCGCTGAAATTCCAAATATATTGTGGACTGATATTTTTTAAAAATTTTTTTTTTTAATTTTTTTTTTTTTTTTTTTTTTTTTTTTTTGTATTGTTAGGAAAGTCTCGTGAAGTAAAATTTTGCTATGACAACTATTCTCCAGAGTGAAGGTTTCAGTTCGTATTTTAAAAAAATTGTCAAGGAAAGCAATCCATGCCAGTTAAAAAAAAAATTTAAGTTTGCAGAGGATTTGCCTTTTCCAGATGTAATGGACTGCTGATCACGAGCACTTGTTGTCGCACCTGCTTTGTTATGACCACGTGACCAAGCGTTGCTATAACGACTGATGGAGGTGCAAGACGGATTACAGTATAAATCTCTTCGCAATAAAAAAATAGTTCGCCTTTAACATATTTCTTGCTGACAAACAGTTGTGTAAATTGCCAACGGTAGCAAAATATACATAAATTCATGTAATTATTAATGATGAACCATTAATCGTGTTCTAAATTCACCAAATTTAATAGTATCAAATTTATGCGAAGTGATATAGCTGTCATTTGGTTGCCGCCATCTTGAATTGCGAGTAACAGATAAGTGTCAAAGATAAGTTGTGAGAGGCTTTGAAAGCCATCGGTGATGCAAAATTTTGTTTGTAGTTCGTTCTGTCATTGGTTCATCATATGGAACTTTTAGTGTTGAGAAACCATTATAGAATCCCAGATAAACAGTGAAAAGGGACGACCACATACCTTTTATAAGAGTCACTTAGTTGTGTACTATCTGTTTATACTTTTGTGACAGTCTGCAGGGCGATCATCCAAGTGGTATGGATAAGTACGAGAAGTTGGGCAAAATTGGAGAAGGCTCCTATGGAGTTGTCTTCAAGTGCAGGAACAGGGATACAGGAATGCTTGTGGCAATCAAAAAATTCGTGGAGTCGGAAGATGATCCGTTAATCAAGAAGATAGCTATGCGAGAAATTCGCATGTTAAAGGTTAGTATACTTCTGAATAATTTTTGAAGACCACATGGAGGTATAGCTGTGCAAGGGAGGGAGCATGCAGGCAATGAAAGACCCATGATTGCAAAAGGGATTTAAACGTCACCCGAAGTCCAAAACTCGCAAAATTAAGAGAAAGATTCTTATTTATTTTTTTCAGTTTTAATCCCCCCTCCGAAATACGCAATAACATTGAAATACTTAATTAACATGCCCGTGAAACTTACGGACTGATCGACTTATCAGTGATAAAGGGCTCAGTGGCCTTTTTATGGACTCCTTTTAGAAAATCATGTAACATGGCAAATGTCAAGTTCTAATGGGAAATAATCTGTGTGATAATTTTGACAAACAGACCGCGTGATTTAAAGGGTCCTTTTCCTGCGACGAGGAAGAAAAAACTCAGCAATGAACTGTTGCGTCTTTCAGATAACTTTCATTGTGTTGATATCAGTTCATTACAAATTGTTTGGTTTCTATGTATCACACCACACTCTTTATTGGCCCTATGACAACAGTTACTTTTTAAAGACAAGCTTGTCGAAATAATCGAAATACTTTTTACCGCCCGCGTACGTAGTACGACGGGAGGTTATGTTTTCACAGGCGTGTGTCTGTTAAACAGGGGGAGGGGGGTACTCAGATCATACACGTAGCAGGGGGTCTGTTGAGGAGGGTACTCAGGCCCACAGCTGGGGGGGGGTCAGACTGGGTACCCCCCCACCCCAGGGATAGGGGTTTTTAAAAAAAATTTGGGGACATAAGTCTCCCAGGATAGGTTTGCTGCGTGGCGGGCGGTATGCCTCTTGTGTTCACGCAGGAGGACTTTCTTGTGTTTAAAATGACTTCTTTCATGTGACCGTGATAAAATGTTTGTGTACATAATGTACCCTATTGACAATCTTCTTCTTGCACAGAAAAAAATGACCCTCCGGATCATTTTGACTGCTTAAACCAAATTCTTGTCAATAAATTTAAGTTAAGTTAAGTCAAGATGACATTGATATTTTAAACAAGAAAAGGCCCGCCAAGGACAGTTGGATGGATACTGATCCCTATTCAGACCTAGAAGATGTCGGTAACACGACGTCTGATGAAGTAGCAGAATCTGCAGTAAATGAGAAAGAACCCAAAGTGGACATGCAAGAAAGTACAAACATTGTAGTTAACGAAGGATATTCGTTGAGAAAACAAAAACCAACCACCACCCATGTAAGACCTGTGAGATCAACTAGATCCACAATCAATTACAATATGGATCTTCGTTGAGAAAACGAAAACCAACCACCACCCATGTAAGACCTGTGAGATCAACTAGATCCACAATCAATTACAATATGGATCTGATCAGTGATGACATAACAGACAGTCTGAAAAGGAAAAAACCTAAAAAACGTGATTTGAGTGGTCCATCAGCAGCTAGGATTGCAGCACAGAACCAAAGATCTATTACACCTTCCGTTTTGCACCCAATCCCACTCAAAAAGCCACTAATGGAAGAAACATCCAGTGACTCTGAAGGAGGAGATGCTGGTGAAGGCTCCGTTGTAGATAACACGGCAGATAATGATAAAGCAGAATCGGATGAGGACAACAAACCCCTCTCGGAAATTCAACAAGAACTGCGTGAAGTGAAGCCATCACAGAAAAAACATAAAACTGAATTTGTGACAAGGTTTGTGGGCATACGCAAACACAAGTGTAAATGCTCATACAAATGTCCATCATGTGGAGTAACCTTCCATAAGCAAGGGGAGTTAAACTCCCATTACTGACATACCCACAAACCTGTATCTTGTACCAAGTGTTCAGAAACTTTCACAACGCCAGCCACCTTAAGTCGGCATATGTATTACCATAAGCCACCTAGAAAATTCTGTCGCTGTGGACAAGGATTCTATTTTGCCGCAGAACTAAGAATCCACAAGTACACTCATAGGCGCATGAGAAACTGTTTTTGCATTGAGCCTGGCTGTAACAAAAGTTACTTTAGCCCCTCCGATCTGGCCAAACATGCGGTCACCCATAAAAATAAGCCAATGCATTGTGCACACTGCAATTATGTGACCAAAGACAAAAGGCTTTTAAAAAGTCATCAGAGAGTACATGACCAGTCTATGAAATATATGTGTACAGTGTGCTCCAAGGGTTTTACCTATCATACCCAATGGAAAAGACATCGTGACAATGCGAGCTGTTCGGCAACACCCAGGAGTAACTCACCTGAACATTAAAGGTAGAACCTTTAAATACAAATATTGACAGCATCGGTGTTCTTACAGACTTAAAAATGATTACTGCTGTCTTCTTCACCGGACCTTAAAGATGGAAACAGTACTAGGTACCCATGAGTTGAACTGTAACGTTAAAAGTGTAAACATAGCACATTAAGGGTACCTATTAAAGGTCAAAACAGAACAACTGAAGTAACCGTTTCTGAATGACCATTAAAGATTGAAACATTATTAGGTACCTAGGAGTTGAACTGTAATGTTAAAGTCGTAAACATAGTAAATTAAGAGTACCTATTAAAGTTCAAAACAAGAACATTTGAAGTAGTCGTTTCTGAATAGACGTTAAAGATTGAAACATTTAAAGATTGGAAGTAATGAATCACATCTGGACATGAAAGGAACAACCGTCATACACTATGCGAATTTAATTGTAAACATGTACTCATTAAACCAAATGTGTTTATTATATGGTACCCATCAGTTGAACTGTAACATTAAAGGCATAAACATAGTAAATTAAGGGTACCTATCAAAAAAAAAACTAAAAACTCAATGGATGTCTAAGACAGAAGCACCGGCACCTATTTAAGTTCTTAGTTCCTTTTCACTGTGACATTGAAAGGAATGACTGTCGTACATTAAGAGGACTTACTTGTAAATATGTACTGGTAAAGCAGAACGTGAGCACGTATTTCGCCATTACTGTGAACAGTGTTCAGATGGAGTCATCTCACTAAAATTGATTGTATGTTGCTTAAGTATTATTACTTCCTCAGTTAGGAAGTCACGTTACTTTGCCTTACATTAATTACGCACTCAATCAGGTGTTACTACTTCCACAGTTTGGACATTAAGTTCTTTACATTTTGTATTATTTGTTGCTTTCCTAGTTTTTATAATATTATCCGGAATATTGGGATTCACATCTCAAAGTTATGCAACCATTTGGAACAAAGTGAACTATCTGTGTGTATGCAGTTGAGGATGCAAAATCGCATGGTCTACAAAACTGTTAAAGGCTGAAACAACTGCAATGCTAAATTCCAAAATTAGATACTTAAGGAAGCAAATAGGTTTCTCTGTGAACATAGTGTTTAATTTATCGTGAATGTTAAGTGCTTACTATATCATAGGCATCGCCTTTTGATTTACAATCTTGAAGTATTATAGTGATATAAAACTATGCGACCAACATAAAATATATGGTTTATTACATGTAACACTATACGGTTAACACTAGCAGTACATTAAATCACGAACAACTAGAACATTTGAAGCAGCCTGCAACAGTGAAAGCCATTAAAGGACAAACATAGCTTACACTGACAATCCTTAAAGGCTGAAACATAGTTGTTGAGGAGAAGCTCGTAACTAGTAAACTTTGTGAATGCCCATATCCTTAAAGGTAGAAACCAGAACGAAATATTGAAATACACTTATATATATAACTGCTGTACATTTTTATCAAAACATTGTATTATAGCACTGTTCTGTAACTAACAGGGCACTTGGCAACTCGTTGTAAAGTCTATTAAGACTTCGAGTGTCCTACTCTCGGAAATTGTACTAAAAAAACGAAACAACTTACTTTAAAATTATACGAACTATGTATATCTGAGAGTAAATAAATTATTATTATTATTATTATTATTTAGTTTTATTTTCTTAAAGCTATTAGGCTGATAGTTCCGGTAAACCCAGCGTGGCAATCAGTCCAAAGAGATACTGGTATTCCATGTTTTCACTAATGTACCAAATACCTTCAATTTCCTTGATTATATTGTCTTTTAAATTGGCAGCAACTAAAACACAACAACTTAGTCAATTTGATAGAGGTGTTCAAACGGAAGAAGAGACTTCACTTGGTATTCGAATATGTTGACCACACGGTGCTAACAGAATTAGATAGGCATCCTCGAGGGTAAGTTTTATTTATTGTTCTAATATAAATGTCAGTTTTAGTTATTATGAATCTGGATGCTTGAATTAAAAGGTAAGTACAAATAGACATGCGGTGACTGCAGGTTTGCGTGATCAGTCCATTCCCAACGTATAGGCGGTTCGCCGTTTTGGTTACACCGACGGTCGCTTTTATTGCGAAAGCGCATGAAATCAGTGCATTGACACTGCAAATAATTTTGTCCAGGCAAATTTAAATTATATAGTATCTCTCCAACAGTTTTATACTGATTAGGTACCGTGAAGTGGGAGGAAAGTTGATTTAGGATCTCCGCGGTGTTCAGTTTACATATTGTTTAATTAAAATATTTGACTTTGGTACTTTCCTGCATAAAAAGACTGTGTCAAGTGTGCGAAGACCACTGGCGCTAAAATGATTTATACTTCCATAGCAAAACTACCAAGTAGTGTGCTTAACAACAAAAAGTGCTCTTCATTACATAAGCTTTCAAATTTCAAAATAAATAACTGATATTGATTGAAAAAAAAAACACGTTGACAGTTGTCAAGAAGTCCATTTCAAAGTTGAAGGATCCTTGAGATATTGTTAAAATGCTACTTACAGTGGTAAATGGCTGATTTGTCAGGCCTCTCGTGGACATTTTATAAAAAGTACTTTTTTTATACAACTGAATTCTTAAAAAAATATCAGGCAGTGAAAGTTTCACATGCAGGTGGCTCGTTTGCCTTCGCTCCCCTTCGCTCCCCTTCGCTCCCTTC
>JBCAUG010101618.1:0-21775 GCA_038406175.1 Haplosyllis leylae | reverse complement strand
GATCTTCACGTGATCGGAACGTGATCCATGCATGATCCTTGCATAGATTTTGGCGGGAAAGTCTGAGGAGATCTCTGGGGTACGGATTGTCGCTCTTTGGCCCAATGGAAGCCAAATATAATCGCGGTTAATTCTCCTCTCCTCAGAATTCGCAGTAGTTTATTCGCAACCTGTTACAAAAAGTAAAGCTTTTTTACGAGGTTGCAGCTCACACAGAACTTTATGCCGACTTACATAAAGATGTCATTGCAACACGCATTGTGGATGATGACAGGAAATGAGGTTATTATTTGTTCGTCCAAAGCGTTGAGAAAGTAAGTGAAATCATTTTGGTGACTACAAGGCTCTAAAGAGAAAACTAACAAAACATTGTCACCTCTAGATGCGAAACCATATTAGTAACTATTGTATTTTTGTTTTCTTTTGAGATGTGACAACGGTTTTATCCAAAGAAATTATAATTGTCTGCAATGGGGAAATCAGTACTGATGACAAAACTTTCTGATTAGTTGTGAAGTCTGTAATTGCATGGGCATGGAACCACTAATCTGGGTCGTCGAGGTTCTGCTTCACTTAAAAGGCCTCTTGTCGCATGACGTTCCGTGTCTTGAGATTACAGAGTTTGATAAAAAGGACAAGACAACAATGACTTTAGTTGCTCTCCAGACAGGGGGAAGCTAGCGTTTATTCTACTCAGAACTAAAAGGCACGATGCTGAGAGCGCTAGAGTGATGGGCACTTCCTTTATTGGCACTTAGTTACTGCAAGAGACTGGAGTGTGATGCGGATAATGATGATAGATTCAAGCCATCCGGCAGTTTTTTTACGATGCCGTTAGCTGGGCAGTAGTTAAATATATCAAGCGTCAAATAAATAGCCAAATATGGTGACCGAAATCGTCATTTGTGAACTGGCTGCATCAATCTAAATATCTAGGAGTGAAGAGTTTCACTCTAGTGGCTTGTTAGGGTATTCATGGTGTTGTGTCGGGCCGTTTTACTATTTCTAGTGATAGCCTAACCAATGGCAGATATTTTTGTCAAATCTGGTAATGGCTGCTATCAAAGATTGCCAACAACATGTTGAGGATTGGTCCAAACTTAAAGGTGTTTTTGTTGAATGTCTATATTTTATTGCTAGAGCCGCAGCAGCCATTTTTTGTGATTGCGGGTAATAGCTACCATTGAAGCAGGCCAACAAAATGATAGCTGATCAAATATGACCATCAAAGGTCCCTTTCACCTAAACTAGAAATTTGAATTTTTCTGAGTTTTCCAAATTTTCCAATGTTCTGTTAAAACTGATCGCACATAGATTCCATCTGATCTCACATTAATAATATTATTCACTTCTCATTGAAAAAATTCTCAAAATTTGAACCAATAAAGTAACTTTTATGAGCCACTAATTTCCTGTAACTCGTGTTAACCTTTTGTTGTTACTGATACTGATGAAGTCACAGATATGTTATAACGGACAAAGTTTTGCTCCAGATGCTGCTGAACAGTTTCCAGAGACACCTATTTAAGGATTTCCACTGAACGTGTCCCCAAGGGATGCTGGAATTCCAGGACCCCTTTTTCATGAACGTCATTCAATACCTTCCAACTGGCTTTAAGTTAATCAGTCTCCAATGACTGGACTGTTGGGAGTCCATTAAAGTTAATCATGTGAAGTGGCATCTGCCGAATTCAGAAGAAATATTTTGTCCCAGTTATACTTTTTACCACATCACACATACAATGTAGCCTCTGCAGGGAAGGGCCATTGCAGTTAATATTTATTCAGAGCAGTAAGGAAAGTGCACAGCCGACATTTAGAGAATGATGACGAAGTCTTAAAATACGAACAGATGAAAAACATGTTCTGGTCCGAATGTAAAACTTTCCTTCATGCTTTTCCTCTGAAAGCAACTGAGACACTTTAAGACAATTGTATGATCAATAAAATGTTTATGAATAGACAAAGCGTGATTGTGGCCCCATGCTAAGGTGTTAAAGAAGAACAACTGAAGGAGCCATCCAGATTCCAGTCCCGACTAATCCAGAATTAGACATCCTGAATCCTCTAGAATAAAGTGCTGATCAGTGCATGGTAGCTCTTGAGATTACATCAGATAACTAGACAAAAAGGCAAAACCTTGTGTTTGTGTAAAAAATTAGCTGTCACCGTTTGCGCATTTAAAAATTGAAGTGCTTTGCATGATGATAGTTACTTTGTTCTCGAATAACTTCCACTAGTTTCCCTCAAAATGAGTTCTTAAAGGAAAAATCTGTTCATACGTTAAAATAGTGATAGAAGCTGCCAATCCGTGACAGAAATACTTCCCAACAAATGAGCTCGAGGATTTCAAGTAATCTGATACGGAAAGTTTCCAAAGGTACTGCGCTTTGCCAACATATTGATTCAGTGTACAAATGTGATGCGCAGGGGATAACAGAGATACCACCAGTAAAGAGACGACAACATTGTCTTCATATCTATATAAATACCATAACTAGTCCCCAATCTTTTCTGCAAATTCATCATTTGGGCTTAGGATAAATTCCATTTGCTACAAGGCACACATTACAGAAGAAATTGCCAAGAAAATTGAGCGTCGGCACCCAGATATGCTAGGATTAAGTAATATCTATGCACAGAAATCCTCTCTATATCGTCCAAATGCGGAAGTCAGAATGGATGTAAAATAAATGGGGAGGAAATGAATAGATTGTGTTCTAGATACCAATGAAGGATGGACCCGTTAGATTTCATATGGTTTGGAGAGTTGGGGCCAGAGGTACATGATCTATTATAGTAAAAATAATAGTTTTGTAGTACAAGTATTATTTTGTCATCTTTGGCAGTGAAAGATTTTGGAAACTACAACGCTGGTTAAGTTAGTTGTATGTCTATTTAGAAATGCTTTACCATCATGGATTAATTTGATGACGTTTTAGTTAACAAAACGCACAATTCCACTGCTCATTTTAACTTATATCCCTCACGAAATGTTTTCAGAGTTATGACATTATGACAGTTGTCTGTTAATGATAAAATGAAAAGGGTAAAAATTGATGCAACTAACTTTTTGATTGAAACCCACAATAGATCTGATGCAAGAAAGGCGAAAAAGCAAAGAATTTTGCTCACTAGTCTTTTGCTGTTGCGGAAGCTAAGGAAGCAACTAAGAAGGGTTTGGGGCACCGCAGGTAGACGGAAATGAAAGGATTGTGAGATGGATATAAAATGGCGACGTAAATAACTGAAATTACGGGTATTTTAACGTAATGTGATCAATCTCGCCATCAGAAAGGTCTGGATAGAGTTCATTCATTCATGTTTGTATTCTGTTGCACTCAGCAGAATGAATACAGTATTTTTTTTCAAACGCGTCATTTTCCCTACTAGAATTACTCAGTGACGCAATTTGTCAGTTCCTCCAAGTTCCATTTGTTCTTCAGTAACAGTTTGATTGGAGAATTGATGTTTGATGGTTTTAAATACGTATGGCCACTCTTGGCGTTTCAAATTGAATTTCATTTAAAGATTCTAGCTCTTAGAATAGATCTAACTAAATTCCTAAGGAGAACCCTGTGGATTCAAATTCATAAAGGAATAGTTTGCTGTGGTAGAAAATAAGAAAAAAGTCTTGGCAATCACTTAGTACATCAACACACTCCAACAGCATCTGGCGTTTGTCGCGTAATGCTGAAAATGAAAATCAACAAAAATTGAGCAAATCTAAAAGAAAACTTAACTTTTTTCAACCCGCTGTACTACTTAAATCTCGAGACTTTGTCCTAAAACAAAGTCAGATGAGTTTCTTAGCCCAGTAAGAAATATTCCTGTCATGGCAAGGAGACTCGACATCTGCAGAACTTCTAGCATCTTTTTCAATAAACTGTCACAGTTACCGAATGAAGTAGTAATAATTTGGTGGCGTATGCACTGGAGGATGTGCGGGGGCGAGAAAGCCACTTGTAAACCATCTAAATTGTTGAATTTTATCAAATTTTGTTTTTTAACGCTGACATTTGTCTACCAAACAGAAAAGTTATGACTGTTACTTGGGTGACAGATCTGTTTACAAGTTCTGCAGCTTACTAATGAGAATGTGTTGAAAATCTAGGGCATCTAAGAATTGTGTTAGCTTTATCCTGTTCTTTGAACGGGAGAAAATATACGTATTGCATTTGTGCATGATGCAAAGAGATCTGAGAAACTGTATCCAAGGCAATAATAAGTCACATGGAAAAACACCAATGTTGTAGGATTAGTCTTACCTCTTGGAGAAAACTACTTTTTCATATTGAGCGATCAATCTAGCCTGAAGCAGGCTTACCAAGTTACTCGCAAGTACACACAACTAAAAATGACAGGTTAACTTTGATGTTTGTGGTGGACCTCGAGGGTACGAAAAGATTTGGTCATTTTACAGGAAGAAATGCAGTGGTAATGTCAATAGTTGAACTCAAACACTGACGTAAAAGGTTAGTAGTGGAATCCAACGTCTGCATGATGTCAAACCTAATCAATTTTGCTAACTCAAAGTAAAACAGTATGAAAGAGAAGTGAAATTGATTCCAGCCCTGCATAATGTAGATCTTCGTGTATATTGGCAGAGAAAAGATCGAAAACTTTGGTGGAAGGATTAAAGTGTTAAAATGCATCTAACGTTGAACTTTCGAACAGATTTGAGCAAGTTTTCTGACTCGTAGCTGCACAGCTGTGAATATTGTTTAGATTGTGTTTTATCTGTTACAAACTTAACCAAAGAAGCTACATTATGTGTAAACTTTATCTGAGAAATGAAAAAGGAAATGATTGTACATTGAAATCAGAAGATTGGTTTTTGTCGAGAAAAAGTCCCCCAACAATACTTGTAGGCAATTCATGTACATATTCTGAAGCCACGTCTCTCAACTCGGAGCGTAGTAGTATACTGAAAAACGACATGTCCTGGGACTGGACCAGTTGCCCACGGATCTTTGACGCTTAAGAACCAATGGCACTGTCGATCCATAGATTATAGTTAGTCAGAGGCTAATGGCGAAAATTGCTGGTCAGGGTATCATCGTTGCGTTAGGTTTCCATTCATTGAATAGTACTTAAGATTCTGGAACAAAAGTACAGTCCCACAACAAATAGACTATTGAAGTTGAGCTTCGCTGCTTTTCAGAGCGTCCAGAGGGCCACCATCTGACCAAGAACAAAGATGAAAGCTCCTTTTCTGAATCTTGCATTGGAACATTATGTAACTTTTTAAAATAAATTGTATTGTTTCGTGGCATTATTCTACTTTTAACAGTAATAGCTTGCAGGGAATTTAAGACAGAACAGTGTTCAGCAAAACACGCCAGTCAAAAGCTTACGCTTGGGATAAAAAGCAAATGTCGGTGTGATGAAGCTGCAAGGTTCTCCTCAGTTCTGTCACGTATTAAACTTATCCATGAGGATTATGCTGTTTTTTGAAGGGATGTTTCTCAGTATCCATGATGTTACTGACAAGACAGTTACCATCCCGGATGACGGATTATGACAGCTAGTGGTTCAGACAGAATTACCGCCTCATCGTAAAATCTATCCCCAACGATGTTGTTGATGTCCTGAACAGTTCCATTTTATTGATAACTTGAATTCTCACTTCAAACGCTACAAGGAGTGGGGGAGTGCCTATTTTACAGTGACAGCTGTTTTGGCACATTAAAGTGAAGAGTTTGCATAGAAATACGTCTGGTATCATGAAGTGGTGTTTGCGTTGCAAAACTGCAGCAAAAGATGACATTTTACTCAAAATTGAGAAATTGTATAAAAGCAAATACATAATTTCGTAAAAAGAAACAACGATGTTGTGATGGAAGTCGATTTTCATTTTTCACAGAATCATTTCAGAAAGTAATTGATTTTAAATGTAATTATGTTTTAGCTGTGGGAACAGAAGAGGGAAGTTTGTTTTTGGTTGCAAGAAGTAATTACAATGATAAAGTAGGGAACTTGATTACACCATCTAATCTGTGTTCAACACAAAAAAAAATTATTGAGATTTTGACGAGGTCGATCACAATGAAATGTTCGATTTTAAGAGAAATTACTTGTTTGTGGGGAACGTTGGGCTTTTGCCTATTGGTTCGTGATAAGAAAATCCATAACTGTACCATCCATTGTGCATCATGAACGTTCTTCTGATAACCTCAAATTGTCGCAAACGCTTTGGCTGCGATGGTACAATAGTTCCGAACTTAAACTTTCAAGATATTTACGGTTCATATTAACTGACTCCTATGCAAAGTGTGACATGAAAGTCAGTATCTTTTATAGGAAATGAAAAATGAATTTGAAACAATTAAGGATATTTAAATGTAAATAAATATATTAGTAAGATAACCAAAGAATTATTGCACACAGCCAAATATGGAATACAAAGTGAGCTAGCCATCAGGCTACTAGACAGACCAATCACACAGCGACCCGAAGTATCACCCTATAAAAAACGGACCCCATTTGAGAGTATCCTGTCTTTCCCAATAGTGGCATGATTCTGGAAAGGTGAAACCAAACAAGTAAGAATTTAGATACGAACCAAAAGGTAACTAAATAACAAGACAAAGGAAGGAAATCTTCATTAGATGATCTGCTGGGTGCATGACCCATGCGCACAACAAAAACATTTCTGACCTATTAAGTTTTACCATACAATAAAAATAGTATTGCTTTTGAAAAAAAAAGACATTTTACTCGGTCAAGCGTACGGAATATCTAATATGTATAAAGAACAAATCAATGCCACTGAGTGATTGATAGCTACAAAGCAAGAATTTCCCTTTCTTCAGAAAGGAGCCCACAGCTGTAACCCTTTAGCTAAGCCTCAGAACGACTGTGTCGTCTACAGATTACAGTTCAACTTGCCATATATGCCATGTGCCATCATGGAATTTGTTACCACGCTTTCCACAGAAAAACCTATTAATTATTGAGGGTTTACACTTACAACCATGCATCTGTCAAAAGCCCTACCAACCAAAATATTGTTACCGAAAACGACCATAACAAGACAGTCTTCAATTAACATTGCAATTTATTGCAATGCAATTCAATGTATATACCTACCACGGCTCCTGTCTCTATTCATCTGTCAGCTGAAAGGGGACGGGGACTAGAGGCAGGGAGGGTGGGGGTACCTTACCTCTTGGCTGGGGTGTGAGGAGGTGGCCTGGCGAATCCTTCCCAACTTGGGGTCTCATTCCCACCAGAAGGAGAGGGCCTCTTCCTACCTGTGCCAGTGTATCATGGGATAGGGATCCCCCCCTGTGAACAGTCCAACATGACTTGCACTACATACGTCAGTAAAAATAGCCCTCCACTGAATTCCCAGTTCCACCATCCACCTTCAAGTAGCCTGGACGTAAACCATCCCTCGCGTACACCCAAAACGACATATAAATTACAATATTCTTCATATGACATTCAGAAATCAGAATGTCATGCTGCTACTTCAAAAAGGTGGCTTTACCTGACCTGTTTGAGCAAAAAATCAAATTCAAGAACTTGAGCATTGACCCAACTAGCTATTTAAAGGGATATTTCTTGGTTGAAATTCAATTTGTTTTCATCAACATTAATGAAACAGAAGATGACCCATATTCTAAACTAGTTGTTTGCTTAATTTATCGAATTGCAACATCAAACGTGGAATGGTTACACCACGAAACGCGTTTTGCACTGCAGTGGATTTTGCAGCCAAAAGACAAATGACAATATCAAACCCAGACTCTCTGACAGGTTTGATTTTATACAGCTAATAACATTGACTGAAATAAACCAAATTTCAAATGATGACTTAAAACCCTAATGAAGCAATAATAGTCCGGGCAATCAAGCCTAATTCTGATTAAATATCTGTCAAATTTAATCTAAACAACTTTCTGAAGCAAAATCCCTTTAGTGTGGAGTGATTTGTTAGTTCAGCCTTACTATACCACTGGTTATTCCAGGGTTAGTACATGACTTAACGGGGCAATCTGCACTTTCACATTTCTCCTTGATGTAGCACAGTGTACAAAACATGTTAGTTGTTTCCCTTTGTGAGTTTATACTTGTTTTAACCTTTTTACATCTGAGCAACAGTATAACTTTATTACGGTCTTCAATGCAATTAAGGAAAAGCAGAGCATCATCTGGCACAGTATTTAGGTCTGCTGGTTTTTCTCAAAAGAGCCGTAGTAGCTGCATCGGTGTACAGATCACTTTAATTGAGGTAACCACATATGAAAAATTAAACTTGAAACTTAATTAAAAGGAGAACAAAGCAGTAAGTAATCATCGCTTAATTTGATATTAGTTTTTGTCGCCCAAAATCGTTAAAGATGTACCCCCTGAGAGTGATATAATTATGTATCAATCAGGACAACAACAACGGCATTACGGCGTGAAAACTGTGTCGGTATACAATAATACAAATCGCTGACGACAACAATTTTAAGGAACCTGAATACCAGATGATGGTGCATCACACTTGGGCTTCACACTTTCTGACTTCTCACTTCCCACATGTTGGATACTGGCCGTCTTCCTTGCCGAAGGAAGCCAAGAGAAGCCTGAAGAAAAGGATGATGATGATTCCTTTGCAGCCACAGGCCATTGTAGGTTCCTATCTGACTAATACATTTGGGAAGCTCTTTCTTTTGTATCCTCAAATTTAATTTGGACTCTCATGCTAGAAGACTTTTTGGCTTGATTAAATGGAACCACTCTGATGGCTTTTCCCTGTGTGCATTGGCTAATTGAAACGTTAAGTGAAACCCAAACACGGAGACGGATAGACGACTGCCTGTCCCACCTGTGACTGAGAGCTGAGTGATGACTTCCCGTCACGACAAGCGCTTATTTGGACTGGCTCAGCCTCTGTATCGCACAGGTGTCTTATCTTGCAGCCAACTAATGGGCCTTTCTCAGTTTCACGCAATAGGGTTTTCCTCAACAGAAATATGGGATCATTTCATGGGATCAGGAAATGAAGTTCTTTGTCCGGAACATACCGCAAATCATTTTGAATGCTTCGTAGCCGTACTGTTGTCCTTTCTTTGTGCTGAGTACTTCAGCGTGGTTGTAGCTAATCATTGATTAGGAACACCCATCGTATGACCGCAGCCTGACAAAAACATCTGATAGAAAAAAAGTCCGATGAAACATCAGATGGAAAAATTTCAATTGTCAAAAACATTTGAAGGTGTCACTATTTTATCTTTAGATGGTAGCAGAATTAGTACTTCTGTTCCTGTGTATTGTGGAAAAATCATTTGCCCGGAACATCAACTGGGCCTGTGCCCCGATGGATTAAGTGTTCAACTGTGGGTATAGGGGTTGATAGTTCAAATCTAACTGGAGTCATTTTTTAAAAATTTTTATGAAAGAATCTAATTTTATATATGTCCATATAGAATTTCAATGGACCATATTTGGAATATGTAACTCTGAAAATGTAAGAAACGGTAATATGTCAATGGTCTTGTTCCATCAGAGTTTTACCCGTCTGATCTTTTCCATCGGACTTAAGTTTGGATCGACATAAAGAAAACAAATTTTTCAAGAATTTATCAAGACATGGGTTGAAGTGCCTATTTTTGAAAGCAGACACCAGCTTGAATAGTTTGGTGTTACTACTACCGTGTATTAAATGCCAAAGCGGAGCATTGGACACATTTGTCATGTATATGTTAGTATTAGACGAGGATCTACAAGCCAGACGAACTAAGTCTGATATAACAGAGATAGCAGAGTCAGTCAGTCTGCAGCATTTCATTCTGCCATATACAGATGTTGCCACGAGAGCCATTGCATTGGATGCTTCGCGCTTTTGGCCAAAATGAGAACTAGTCAGCTTCCAGCCATACATTTTAATTCCAGAGATTTTGTTACACATATTGCAGTAACGTGGATTGGTTCCACGCGGCCCGAAATTATTCACTCTCTATCGAACCTCGAAGGTGGTGAAAATTATAGACAAAAACTATTTTGGCATCTGGTTCGTTAAGTCATTTTCAAAGACGAAAGGAAAACCCTTCATAGAAGAAAACAAGACAGACAACATGTCAAAGGGAGAGATTAGAATAGTTGGCAACAATTTTCATGGACTGGTGTGTTGAATATCTTCCTGAATCGAGACAAATGCGGGCAGATAGAGATAGAGATCGGCAATATTAGATAAGGCTTCTTTGAAGAAAAATCCACATGGCATCAAAAAGCATGTGATGTAAGATACAATCAGCTTTATTACCTTTGATGTAAGAAAGGAAAAAGCTTTCCTTTATGGAAGATAAAATTTGATTTCGTAGACAGATATATTGTAGCTCAACAACAAAGACAAGATCTCTACAGTTGTCAATTTTAGCTGTGTCAAATGTGCAGCAGGAAGTTTGGTTCTATTGTGGTGTTTGTGCTTAGAAAATATATTTATGGAAGAACATTTTCACCTGCAGTCCAGACAAGGCAAAGATGAAAATAAAAATGCTGCAAATCGGTGAAATTTCACTTTCAGTGGCCACTCGAGATATTAATTTTGTTGAAATAATTCCTCCTGGTTATTTAACTAATTTATAAAAGAGCTCAAACGGCTGAGAACATGGGGCAGATGATTCACGGTTTCAAAATTGTCATTCTGACTATTTTTGTGTCCCCATGTTTCCCTTTTCCTTGAATCATGTGAGAGAGAAATGATTTTTGTTGTTGCTACTTATCACCACAATGTGACAAAAAAAAAAATAGGAAGGAAACAGTCTGCCAAAGTCCGCAGTAAATTGGACACATCTATCAATAAAAATCCCTTCCTAGATGACTCCAAATGGATGGATCAGTTGGGAATAGAATCCGATACATTGATACAAGCATCTGGATGTAAATAAAAGTACCGCTGAAGAATATGGAGGGGCAGAAAGACGGGTGGGTGCACTCGACCACCCACCTTTATTATTACACTCCATATTTCCGCTTGTATCAAGGAAATTGAACCTCAAACTTTTATGATTGCATAATCCCTCACGCACAGAACAATTGTTCCAAGACTCCGTTCCGGCGCATCAGCGTGAACATCATATTCAATCAACATTCGCTTAATGTAGGCAAAGGAGACCTCTATTTCCTGGAAGATGTTTCTCTTTTCTTCATATCAAAGCAAAACGAACCACTTGTAAATTTGATTTGTCCGTCTTGTCTTACTTCAAAGACGTGCAGTTAATCTGATTTGAGATTTCGTGCTGTCTGATGTCAAACAAATTACCAAAATTTGTATTTCATATTCCTCTTCGCGGTTCACACTGCACACGGTTTGCATATGAAAATTGTATGAACATTGGCTGTGAAGAGTTTAGTCAGAATATTTAATTTGCTTGTGGTGAATGTGTTCAAATGCTTAATCACATGTTTTGTCTGCGTCTTTGACCGGTCTGTATGTAAATTATACAGAATGGTCAAAGAAAGAAACGAAGAGACCACATTGTAGAGCATGATTTAACCATCATAATCACAAAAATCTGCTAAACAAAGAAGGTGTGTGATAATAGGTATACGTCAAGAAAATCATGAATTTCAGAGGTTTGTTTTGGTGCCAGTGATGATATATCAACACAGAAAAACCTGTTAATATGAACTGTTTTATCTACACGTCCGGTGTAACAGAATACTCTGACCCCCCCCCCCCCACCGAATATCTTGGCGGCATCAGCCCTGATATCACAAACAATAAGGCACCCCCACATAAATGAAATGTCATTTTTCACTGAACTATTATTTCCACAACTGATTTATTTATATTTTTAGAAATAAAAAATAAAGATATCTTAAAATTTAATAAATTTTGTAATTTTCTATGTGAAATATAGTAACAATCTATCAATAACATTTAAAATAAATGAATTCTGAGTTTTTGTTAAATCATTTTTTAACATTGGTAGGACTTTACTATTTTACAAATGACAAACATATTGTCAGATAGTAAAATTATATATTCCACATGAAAAATTTACAAAAAGTTGTGTAAAGGGGAAATGTAGAAGGGGAAAGGATGTATGTTTTCTGAGGGGGTGAAGTGTTAAGGGAAGCCCTGAACATAAGCAGGCCTCTGCTCTTTGTATCAAGGGAAATGCCAAAGATTTCACGGCGGTCACTCTGGCACGCTACACCAGGCGTATGACATTAAGATTTGTGGGATGAATAACTGATGCAAATGTTGGTATTTTCGAAGACCATCGGGATCACAGGGCAAGCAATGAGCTGACTACAAGCGACTGTAAACACTGTCATATGAATGCTCGGACATGTACACCTTTGTATCTTCACGCCGTCGAGGGCGAAACATGAGCAAAACTGTAAAACTGAGTTCTCTGATTCGTGTTGCTTCTATGGTGTTACTTGTTTGTCAGCTCAGTGATGCAGCAACTCTCATATCAAATTTGCGTATTCTATCTTGCTCTTTTTAATGATTAACAATAGATCTTTTATGAAACTGTGGAAGGAATGATTTCAGAGGACATTAGGAAGTCAGGCCCCGTGGTTCACTTTTTAATTGGAAACATGCTGTTTAAGTTTGCCAAGACACACAATCCATCCTATGACAATATTTCTGATGATTTCATTTCGGTTAATCATCTTTGGCTTCATGTTTCGAAACATATCCTGCTGATAGCTCTCATACATGTGGAACTGACTTTAAACCTAAGAAAGGAAGTTCCGTAAAGTAAATATCAGTAAACAAAAGCTACTGTGCTATTTGGTACAGATGGCCAGGCTTTGGGATTGATTACTTTCTTTGACAGTTTCCAGGATATAAAAGACATACCAAGCCAAGCCATTTGGTTTGGAACACAGAGTGGACACAACACAGACCTTTGATCATGCTCCCAGATAGTTAATATAGTTTCACTGAATGTACACGCCGCGCAGCACAGATTGCAAGTTATATTAATTGGTATGTACTCTTCGAGGGGCCCCACACAGATCGGATACCCAATGCCTCTTGTTCTTCAAGCGGTGAATGTATGTCATTAATTTTAAGACTATGTAAAATAGTAATTGAAAGTACGTCAAGTATGAAAAAAAGAGGATTTTTCCGTCGGACAATTTTCATTCATTAATGTTTTGGAGACTCATAAGGGGCACTGAGGAAAATCTTGAAGGATTAACATTGGTTCAACGGGTTAATAGAATGAACGATAGTTGGTGATATGTACGAGGCAGCTGATTGAGTAAGCTGGCAGGATTAATGGATGAGTGTTAAAGTACCCAGAACCGGATTAGCGACACATATTGACAGGGTTATGAAGTGGGCGAGAAATTTACGACTTTCCTAGGAGAGCCTGAATCTGAATATGTTGGAGGCGATATAAATATGAGAAACTGCAATGTATTGCATTCTTCCATTGAAAACGAGAAAGTGTGTTTTTGTGAAAGTTAGTTTTGATGACTCGTTTAGGATTGTTAGTAAAAATATTATTGTACCAAAAGTCAAAAAAAAAATGGCTACTGTTCAACATATAGACTTGAAACAAAACCTGAACACCATTAAGTTTGGGTCCGTCTTCAAAATGACCATGTTGTTGGCCACCATTACCAAAAATCACAAAAATGGCTGCCATGACTCCAGTGTTCAACATAAAGATTTACAACCAAAACTGAACATCATTAAGTTTCAACTTGTTCATGTTGTTGGCCATCTTGGATGGTAGCCATTACCAAAAACATTTATGCCATTGTACTACCTTTTTATGATACTTAGTCAACAATATGATATCAGATCAAAGACGGCCAAAGGCTGACCAAATCCTCCCTCCACTCAACTGGAATTTCAAGTTTTTTGATGTTTAGTTCAATCTGCAAACTGTTCAATGTCACATGGCATGTGTTCAATCACATATAAGTACCAAAGAGTCACCAAAGTGAAATTCTTCACTCCTTGATATTTTGTCACTGGGAACTCAATCTTCTGTGATGCTCACTCAGATGGCAAGATTTGTTAGGTATCAATTTTTTACTTGTCTGCAAAGCAGATAAATTTATACAACAGGACAATTGCCCTAGATGTTTGAATGTGTTTTGTGGCATCTGGTGAATGGAAGCTTTTGGGTGAATGAGACTATAGTCTCATCTGGTGCACGAAGGGTTAATATGGGAAGCTGAAATGTATTCCATTCCACCCTTGAAAATGAGAAAGTGAGTTTTTGTGAAATTTATTTTTGGTGTCTGGTTTAGGATTTTTAGTTGTTGGCCATCTTGAATGACAGCCATCACCAGAACCAATAAAATTGATGCCATCGTTCTACCATTTTATGATATTTGGTAATAGCTGGCATCCAAAATAGCTGACAACATGATATCTGATCAAAGATGGCCAAAGGCTGACCAAGTTCTCCCTCCACTCAACTGGAATTTCAAGTTTTCTGATATATTTGGTTCAATTTATTTTGATGGCCAAGATTTGTCAGGTATCAATTGTAAAGCAGATAAATTTATTTAACGGGAGATGTTTGAATCTGTTCTGGTAACATTATTTATTTTGAAAAAAAGGAAAAGTTTTCTCCGCCAGATGTTTATTAGATATTCAGTGACACAGTAATAATAATCTACGGAAAAGAACCCTGATAAAGTGAACAAAAAACGTAAATATTGCTTTAAGCCTCAGTGCAAAAACACGCAGCATATGAATCTATCACTGGCAGTCAGGAGCCATTGAATGGAAATAACAATAACCATTTCTCTTGAATCGACAACAGAAATCAGTCCGCATGCAGCCACAGAATCCCTGGCGATTTTGATGAAACATGGGTGGCTTCGATGCACTAGAGTAACGGATCCAGGGAGGGGTCCATCCGCTCCTGTAAAAAGGGTCAATAAGATTGCACAGAGTTTCTGGATCCGGTACTGCGTTGTGTTTCTCTCCCCCCCCCCACCCGAGCGGACTTTCTGAACCAAATACTATGGTGAAAACTACATGTGATCGCCCACTTGCTTGTGAACAAAACAACAGACCGAAACCAAAACCTCAGTGGCAGTGAACAATAGATTGTTTAAAAATATAGCTGATATGATTCTGGGAGGGAAAATTTGTAGCGGATCGAGGAAGTCATGCTCTTCAGTCCTGTAAAAAATAAGTCAGAAAAAAGATGACAGGAGACGGCTGCTTGTTCACTAGTTCCGCTGCCGAAAAAGAAGTAATAGTAAATTGAACCCTGATTATTTTATTAGTGCATCAAATTGTCTCTACTTTTGCAATCCATGACCAGGTTTATTTCGTAGATATAATTTTGGGATATGTTTCATTGATGAAATGCAGACCAGTTTGCAGATGGCAGATCAGTTTAAATGGCTCCACTAATAGAACTGAAACCACAGACAGAAGGAGGGTCTGTGACCGAAAGGTCTTTTCAGCCCCGGTGCCAATGGTTGATGAATCGAGTAAGAAACAAGCCGTTGCGGGACTGTTCTGTTCGTGAATCCTAATTTGAGGAAAATAAAAAGTAAGGAAAAACGATGGTCGACACGTATAACTTTGAAGGTTTTGTAGTATCTTTGTATGTACATTTTCCAAGGAATTTTAATTTCTTCCCCGTTATCCTACATCATACTTAAAAAAGCAACAACAACAAAGCGACCTATTATATATTAAAATGCCGGATTAACAACAAAGGACACAGTGTCAAAAAATAATGTTCAAATTTATCAGAATATTTTTGAAAACAAAAATTCAAATTGTACAATCATTCTATCTACGAGTTAAGCTATTTGATCTGGTTTTGTGGGGACTATCTGAAACAAAAAAAAAACGGATTTCGATCCATTTGCTATTTAATTTGTAATTTGATTATTCAGGCCTCCCCAAAGGGTCCCTCCAAAATTGTCAGTATATATTGATGCGGGGTTTTACTGAATGGTGAGCAGAACAGGGAGACAACAAACAGAAGCGTTCCCCACCCAATAATTGCCTAAATCTGAAAAAGAAATATGGTTATTGCAAAAGAATTTGCGGACGAATTATTAGAGATTGATAACAGAACGGGGGTTAATTGTTGAGTCAAGGTAATTACGGCCTTTATGAGACAGGTTGATATTACAGAAAAGTAATATTAGTCTGTTTTGTGTTAAGGTGACCATTTTATTAGTATCACTATGCATTAAATATTGCAAGAGATTTTTCTCTGTACTGCGATGTTATGATGGAAATACAAATGTGTTTAATTTGCAAAGTCGGGGAATTTTCCCTGGATGCTCGCGGTCCCACATAATTACTCCGTTGCTGTTGCTTTAGTTTTTGCAAAAAGAATGGTTTCCCGCATCTTTGTCAAATCTATTGTCGGAGCTTATATCTGTCATGTGGAAAAATTATTTCAACGTCAATTTGTTGTCCCCTTAAACATATGAACGACAGGGGAAAAGGAATGGAATTTATTGCTGTCTCTTGGAAGCACTGTATTGCCAGGTTTTTGGCCTTTAAATTCTTTTCAAAGTCGAAGGCTGCCAGGACTGAAGCACACTGAAGTTTGTTAATCGATGGAAATTAGCCACAAGTCACCAGTGAGGTTTCTTTGCTACATTTGATTTGAGTTATCAACATAAATTCGCAATCGATGTGGTTATTTGGGTCTATTTTACAGTCGTTCAGATTTTTTGGTTTGCAGTTGTAAAATTAGGGGACATTTGAGCAAAGAAAGAGGAAAAACGCAGGCATATTGTATTGTCAGACTGTTGGGAATCACCAAATTGGTCTGAACAAGATCAGTGGGGCCACTGTGCCCATCTGTCGCGACACAAGTTCTGCTGCTTGTTAATGCTTTGCTACCTTTTATGAAGCAAGCTTGCTAAAATTCAAGACTCACATATGAATCTGATCTTCCTATTCTGGTTTGCACTTTGTTGTCTTTTGTGACACACTAACATCTCCTCCACCCATGCACTAGTAAGGTGTGATGTGTGTATCGTGTGTCCTCCATGCCCAGCGGTGATCACATCTTATCAAGGAAAATTAACCACATACTCAGCAGCTGTGCTGTTTTTGAGGATCCTTTGAGTGTTGTTTCTGTTCTCAAATTTGTGGGCAAAATTTACGTAATAATATACATATATATGTCAGACACTTTCGTTTGGTTGAATAAACGCAATTCATTCATGCAGATTCAAAAAGCTTAGCTGGTGCAGTTAGGTAGGGGCAATCAGTCCTCTACAGAGATTCAAAGTTAAATGATAAGCCCTAAACTAGCAAAAAGGGTGAATTAGGCATTACCAAATGATAGAGATTGTTCCATGGCCATGCCATCATTGTAACGGTGTGACAGGAAGATTCACTTATTTATGATTGGGTCTTCCTTCCCACACTCTCCCCTCAGTGGGGAAAGATACAGCCACTAAAATGGAACTGGATCACAGGTTGTGCTTACTCTTAGGATCGACTTGTGGAACATCAGGTGGTGGCTTTTTTAAAATAATGCGCCTGCTTCGACTTAACGTGACATTCCGGTATATATTGTAGGCCAGAGGAAACCAAATAAATTGGTTGTACGTTTTTTGAAGAATGGTTGGAATTTGACAAAGTTTTGGTTCACCGTATCAGTGATTTCATTGCCAACCGCGTACGTAGGACAACGGGAGGTTATGATTTCTCTGGTATCTGTCTATTAACAGTTGGGGGGGGGGTCCTCCCCACCCCCTGGACAGGACAAAACTTGTATGCTGACAACTTCTGTAGTTCCGTTTATCTCGCGAATTCTGGGATACTGATTCAGAACTAAGGTTACATTTTACTTGTAAAGCGCATTTGCATTGCGTGCGATTTTTGCACGGAGTGTGGCCATGCTACGTACCCACTAGTTAATCATTAGGGCTACAACTGCTTCACATGGAGTCTGCTTGCTGGGAGGCTTACCAAATATAATTTGCGTGTAGTTTGACAATAAAATTTTAGACAATACTACTGTCGACAAGACATTGTTTTTCGTGTGCGAAGCAGCAATGAATAATAACTTCATTATATCAAGCTTCTCTTAATGTCCCTAATGCTTCATTCATGATAAAATATTCATTTGCGACATGTATAAAGGTTATTAAGGACCTAATGAGATGAGATTTAAAAGGAATAAGGGATTTGGGATTGTAATTGAAAACTGTTGAACCAATTATACGAAATGCGTAGGAAGTTGACCTTCTCAGCGAGGGGAAGACTGAACAAGCTGCCAGTACGATGCCCCGATAGTTTTAATGTAAAAATTCGCCTAGCCTTTGTAGTTACCAGTGTTGGAGGGGCGTGGGTGCTTTTTAAAATAACCTGGTGCAATGGCAAGCAAGTAAAATTCTTCTTTTTTGAATGAACTTTCTGCTAGAATTGAGCGGGGCTTGTAGTAACCGCATTTTGATGAATTCTGATGTCCTCTTTCTGTTTTCATACAGTGACTCCAATGATTTCAATAGTTTATGTGTAACTTTCAGAATTGTTACTGTTTTTTTAGTCTTTTGAGAAAGATGAACGGAACGAAAACTCCCTGCCAATAATTGCCTCCAAATGTTCAAGTTGTGCAGCATTAGGGGAAACCAAAGACTCCCGATTAAAAAAACCTGACAATGCAATGGTTCTGATATGTTCAGACAGCACATCTTCCCTGTGTATCACTGATGTCCAGATGCAAGGCCACTTTCCTTCCATTTAAGCGTCCACTCTGCTGTGGTCAATAGGTTTCCAGTCAAAATTACCCTTGAGAACATTAAACAAGGAGAGCAGTAGGCTTTGTGTGTTAGGCCCGAGTGATGAAGGTCTTGTATTAGTGACTGTCAGCTTATCGCCTCAAGAAATCTCTTCAATATGCCGGTCACATATATCTTCACAGGCAGATTCAATACAGGATTTATGGGGCTCTTTCACACATGACCTTGCACGTGAACAATGTAATGCTTCCTTGTTCTATTGAAATTTTATTTGAGCATAATCCGAACATTTACAATGTTTTCTTGTTACTAATTAGCAAATATTAATTGCTTTGCTGGTCAATATCACAACATACAGACCAAAATGATATTGACCAAGGCCCTTTAGGGCCAATGGTCAATATCACCAATGGTCTGTATTTTTGTGACATTGAACTGCAAAACAATTGCCCCAGTATTTTTTCGATTTTATAAAGAAGGTCTCCATAGTAGTCAGAACAATATCTGGATGATCATACTGATGCAAATTTGAAGGGGCATGCGACTTTCTTACTTTTCAGGCAAGGTTCCTTCTTCCCATGAAAAGATCTCCTTGTTCGTGTGTTGATGTGATGTTCAGTGATTATGACAGTTTCAACTGAGAGCCAACCAACCACATGATTGCATCTTCTGACTTTTTCAATGGATCTTTACATTTCTACGCAATTGAATGGTTCAACCGTTTTTCCTTTGGTAGTTTGACTTTACATTCGGATGTATTCATTGTACATTCTCCTGAAACGATGAGCGTTTGAGACTGACTATTTTTTTGCAGAAGGGTCTAAGTTTGAGGGGATCATGGCGGTTAAGCGTTATTTCCAGTGGCGCGATCAAACAATGCTTCTCATAGTGCGACATGGCAAACGGAAAAGCATTTTGGGTCTAAATCTTGACATTGTTATCGGAATAAGATGTAGATCTATTAATTTGAAAAGACTAACAAATGGTATCTGTATAGCACAAGATCTGTGACTGGTTTTGTATTGTAAGGTACTGCACATGTGTCTTTACATGATAACATCTCTTGATGTAACAAAAATGTCTCTGACAAGGACCCGCATCTCGGTGGGCATAACCTTTTCAAACCTAACTACAATGATGTGTTCTCAGGTGGCACAACCTGGAACCTGATGACGCAGAGTGTTAAGACTGGAATATGAATACAATATTCATATCCTAGGTTTCAACTGAACGTAGTGTTATTGAGACTGACAATTCATATTTATCAAAGGAAAAGCCTAAATTAAAGAGTACATTATCGCTTTTCACGAGATGCAACAATTGTTTCTGATAAACTATATTTTAGGAATGTCAGACACCTCGTTTAATTTGGGTCCTCTGGAAATGAATAACGTAAATACTTTAACGCGATCGCCGTTTTAGTTCTTACGGTATTGACGCATGGAAGATCATTAGAAAGATACAAATTTGTAAATCTGTCTCAAGAATTTTACCTCATTAGGTTATTTTCAGAACAATAAAACTTGGAACTGTTAATGTAGGGAGGTGTAGATGAGGTTGTTTAACTCCAAAGCTCCCAACGCGCGCACTGTACATAAGAAAAGAGCACTTCCTATTATCAAAATGAGACTATGGAGAGTCTGTATCTCTACAACTGATCTCCGAACAATCTTGGATCAATTTAAATTTTCATGTAAACTCATCTGTCTAGACTTGTGGCTCTGAACAAATCATCTAAGTGTTCACTTAGTCTCGTCACGGACTAAGTTACATTGCCCTCTGTTACTTTTGACTCGTTCAAAGCTCAGAGTCAGTTTAATAGCCTGTGAAAAATCAAAATGTAAAATAAATGGAGGGAGATGTTGGATGGCCCACTTTTTGGTAATCTTCTGCCTAAAAATTTAGGAAACTGGTCGATATAATTCAGACTTTTAAAGAGCAATTTAGGAACCTGGCTGATATAATTCAGACTTTTAAAGAGCCCTGTTCAGAAATTGTCGTTAGAGTCTTGTGCAATCAGGTAAAGCAGAAGACTGAAGTGAACGACCTGTAAGCAGTTCAAGCTGTTTAGTTTGGGTTGGATATGTCAGAGATTATCCGTAAATGATTGTTTTTTGTTGGTAAGAGTACCAACAATAAATGTTAGATGTATGTTTAAGGAACCATCACCGCGGAGGAGGTTTTGGTTGTCTCAGACCAAGCCCGAGGTATGAGGGCTTGGTCAACAACCAAAACCGATCTCCAAGGTGATGGTTCCTATTCTAACACTGGTCGCCATCTTGGTTGCCCATAGCAAAGGTCTAAATTGGCTCAACCTAGATCAAGCAGTCTTTGTCAGCTCACCAAGACCGGCAATCCTGCAATGTGATTAGTTAAAACAGCCTTGGCGTGTTAGAATTTCTGTTTTGTTCTCTGAAAAGCGGAGCGACATATCTGGTCACTGTGGTGTCTGTGCGTTTGTATGGTTGTTGGGTTGTTTACTTGCTTGTGGATGGTTGAGGACCTCCTCCCTCACCACCAAAACCCCCACCCCATATTTTCTAACCTTCTTCGTCTCACTTTTCATCTCTTTTCATCTTCTACCACTCATTAACCTCTTCATCTCAACCTTAACCTCTTCATCTCACTTTTCATCTATCTATGTTTTCATCAACCTCTTCGTCTCTTTCTTTATCTTACTCTTTATCTTTTTGTCTCAGTTCTACGCAAATTTGGCTTTGTACATTTTCAGACCCCTTCAATTCACTCTTCATCTTACTGTCTTCTTGTTGTTATGTTCTTTTGAAAAACTCTTGGAACCTTATATGTTAGAGATATGGATCACGGTATGTCTAAGTGCAACTTTGTTTACCTGAAACGATCAACACGTCTTCACGATCACTGATGGTCTTATTGGTTACAATTATTAATCAAAAGGCTGACCCACAGAGTTAGATGCGTAGTGTGTTTACACAGAAAGAGAGAGGGCTAGGCTAGGGTTAGCAGCTGCAACCTTTGTGTGGAGGCATGGAGCTGCTGTGACCCATTTGCTTGGGTGGCTACCAGTGTAAGCCAGTACCACTCAACACTATACATAAAGCTTCTTTTCCAGCATATTTATGTGGATATTTATTAC
>JBCAUG010101507.1:0-21776 GCA_038406175.1 Haplosyllis leylae | reverse complement strand
GCAATTCCACTTTGGATGGGGATTAAGAGGAGGGGGCTAACCGGAATTCCACTTTGGGTGGGGATTAAGAGGAGGGGGCAAACCGCAATTCCACTTTGGGTGGGGATTAAGAGGGGTGCAAACCGGAATTCCACTTTGGATGGGGATTGAGAGAAGAGAGCAAACCAGAATTCCGTTTTGTTCCGAGTGACCCACTGGGTGGGAGGAGGGAATGGGGCAAACAAAACATTATGCTTGTGGCGGGGGGGGGGGGAAGCAAAAGTGATTAAAATGAAATCTGAAAGGGGAGCGATCTGGAATCCAAAAGTGTCGAAAGTGGAATTCTGGTTTGCTCAATTTTGGATTGTAGTGGCTCAAAAATTGTGTGCTTTTTGCGAACATTTTGTGGATCAATTTCACCTTGTTGTGTCTGAACTGTTTGTAATTGGCTCCCATATTAATGTAAATGCATGTATCCACCGTTTACTGCGCGTTTTAAATTCTGCTTTCTCTCAAAGCAAACAGGGCACTTAGAATTTTATGAGATGTCGCAAGCTGCCGATCTCAGTGCATTTGGGTGTACAATTGCCAACAAGTGGCGACAGATGAACGTACACGATCGCGAAATCACAATTTTCTTTAAGACTGGTTCACACATAACGTTTGCATTTACATCTGCGTTTCAGAACCATGTACATTTTTCCCATCTACCACGCGCAAATGTTATGTGTGAACACTACCACCTGTTGTCACAGAGTCCGTTCTTAAAGATGAAAACGCAGACGGTACATGTGAACAAAGCTTTACAGATTATAGGTGGTGCGTATGTGACCGCCACTAGATCACAAGCCTCTTCCCATCCAACCCCCGTCCCCGGCAACCTTACCCCCAGCCGAATAGTTTTCATTTTGATACAATTTTAAGAAAACTATCTGAGAATAAGTTGACACCCCTCCCCGAACTTCGTGTAATCATGGACCGCTACTGACAATTGCTAACGCAGGGGGAGACACTCAGTGGGAATGATGGTATATTCTTACTGCAGGGGACCGGGATGGGTACAGGGAACTTGACTTGTTTAACAGGAACAATATCGCCGGATGGCACATTAGTTCATAAAAAGAGTATTTTTCAATTGCTGTTGAAAGTGAATATTTTATTGATTGTCATATTTTTTGTTGCCATTAGTAAATGGCAAAGAGCTACTTCAGATTTATTTTGCAGATTCATTGGACCAAAATTCAATATATTGAAATAAATAGAGACAAATGAAATAATATGACGGTTTCACTTTACCGTTATGTTCCCTTTTATTTTCCAGATGTAGGTTTTCCAGTGGGGAAGAGTAAGGGTATAAATCAGCTAGTGATGCAAATCCATTATAAAGACGCCATCCCTGGTAAGTGCACTGCTGAATTCACAAAACAGAGTAAAATTTCAAATGTCATAGTTTGCCTGCAACTACAGTGTGTAATAAAATTTTCTAACGACAAACATGAAGTCTGCTGAAAAATGGTTGCAAAACAGAGGTGATTTAACAAGATTAAATTTCACAACTGATAGGCTGCCTATAAAATTGAGGTGGCTTGTCAAGAAAAAGGCCGTAAAATCTTATATTCATGGTATTGTCTTGCAAATCTCCAAGCAGTTGTTGAAACTTTCATTTTAATGAGACAAAAATATGAGACAAAAATTCAATGATTTATTTCATTTCTATTTGTAGCATCTGAAGATGGAGATGAATCGGGTGTCATACTTACATTAACTAAGCAAAGGTGACAAAAATACCATTAAGATTATCCATCAGATACTTAAATGTCTAAAAAAACATGATCTATTGAAGTATTTCAGTGTTTCTTTTATAAGAGGACATTGACTTTGTTTTTTACGTCAATATAAGGCGACGTGTCCCAACTTATCACGTTTTATTAACAGTAAACTTACAGATTTTGCAGCTGGTGGATAATTCAGACACTTGACAAATGATTATGAAAAGAGCAAGTTCAATCTGTTTACGTGACAAAAAACATGAGCTTTGTATTTCAATAATTTACATACTATTAAATGGGGCGAAAATTACACGAAAAGAATATCGTACTTGTGCCATATCAGGGACCCTCAAGGCAATGGTGAAAACGTATTCCCGTACAAAATGACGCATTTCCTTTTCCTAACATGCAACTATATTTTCAGACAACAGTATAATGCTGGTTTATTTGTATTCGTAAAAATGCGCCAAGAGATACCCCCTCACTCAGTCGGTAAGGACACGGATACATGTAAAAGTTACTTGGTGCACAAGCTTGTCGCCCAATCTGCCAGAAGTTTCACTGTCCAATTCCCGATACACCACTGACGTTTCAACCCCTCTGCAATTCTTGCCGTTTCGTATTATCTTTTCTGAGTGATAGTTAGGTGGCTTTATGAAAATCTTTAGAAAATGGAAAAATTTGTGAGAACAATTTAAAGCGGAGTAAAATCCTGTATGAATGTTATGCAAGGACAACAGAAACTACTGGTAGAAATTTGTGAATACGCACCTGGTTTTTTTGTACGACCAGAACATCTCTTTTACGGACAGTTGGGATGCAGTCATTTTTGAACCTACAAAGGGGGACAATACAAAAGATTAAATCATTTAATTGATGAGATATGTCAAGGGAAGTGGCCGCATAAAAGAGTGACTGTAAAGGACAGGTTCTGTGTCGTACATTACATTAGGATAACGCACGTGTTGTACTTTATGACACGATTAGTTATTCTTATGTACAAAATGTGAAGATCTGATCGTCTTTGTAAAGTGTTCTTGTGCCGTCGTTCTATCGTTGCAGATTGAAATATCACGCAGGAATATATCTCTTTATGTCCTGGAAAATTTTTATACCGCCGTCAGCAATGGGTAATTTGATGTATAAAGAATAAGGGAAATACTCTGAAGTTTTTGCACTTCCATTATATTTTACCTGTGGCTTGTGTAGTAAGAAGGATCTTTAGAAATAAGTCGTGGAAGCTTCCTTTGAAATATGGTGACGGGTAAACGAAACGAAAACGAAAGTTAATGCACCGAACGTTACAAAGATCTATTTATATTTCATACAAATTGCTACCCGTTTCTGTTTAGTTAACAAACCTTATCACTGCTACTTTTGTTCGTCATTTCCTTACATTTTAAAACGGTTTTGGGACTTTTACTGATATTAAAACGAGCACTTTAATTTTATTCCCTGGAAATATATGGAATCATGCATTCAGTTTAGTCAGTGTCTTACGATGTAACATTCTAATCGCAATGTTTTCACTTTATTTTTTTCACCGCAATGTTTACACTTTCGTTTTGCACAGTGCTTCAATGTGTTGGAATGTCTGATTTTTATGTTTGGGAGTTGTGTAGTTTCGGAGTTGTGTCCTTGTCATGTTACAGTGGAACCGCCTTTCATCTGTCACTCCATCGACAGACCACCTTCCTTTTGCAGCAAAATTTCTTTGAATAATAGTGGCTGCTGGAAGGATGTTTTACTGTACTTTACTTTGTTGTACAATTATTCTATGTTTAATGACTAAAATAAATAGTAAGGTTCTTCCGTTGGACATGATTTGTTTCTTTAACGTTAAATTAACGAATGGTAACCCTTTGATTGCAGGTGTTCATGCAGACGTATCCTGCACGTATAATGGCCAAACAGAGTTGCATCCATTTGCATTCAGAGTACACGCTCACAGTTTAGGTAAGTTGCTTTGTTTACTATCACGCACCAACCACATTCAAAGGTTGAAGTTCTTGGGCAAAACAGTACAGTGACCAGATCTATTCAGAAAATCAAAATAAAAATGTATTGAAGTACATTTTAAAATTTTATGAAAGTCAATTATATTACTGAATCTCCTTCAAAAGTCCACGTTCTATTTGTAAAAGTTTTGTCCCCGAAAAGGAGGTGACCGTACAAAAGAGTGGTAGATATATAAGACATAATACATAGTACCATATATATTCTGGTCGTTTGAGAAAGGTGTCCTTCCAGGAAGTGACCCGTAGAGTTCACTTGCTGATGCACATTTATGTTAAATGTTCGTAGGTCGAGTAATTAGTGCGTACCACAACAATGGCTCGTGGCATCAAATAGGAAAGGGAAACCCTCAATGGCCACAGGTACCTTTACTTTATTGTATTCAGAAGAAAAGAACTTGATATCACACTCAGAACGTGCCTGTCATACGCCTGAAAGACAATCCTAATTTATTGTTTCCACTTCCAGGCTTTTTATCCACTGAAGGAGTCAATGGTTATCAAACATGGAGAGAAGATGGTGCGTTTTATTTATCAAATTTATAAACATAAACTGCTTTACTTACCAATTACAATTTGAATACAAATTTGTGAACAATGTATTGGCGGCAATATTGTCCCGTTAGCAAGCTTTGGTAGATGTTTAAAGTTTCAACTCCGGTTGGCATATTGCAGAAAACAAGGGTGTTCTTCTATTTGAATACTAAAGATGAATGACAGTACTGAAATACTTAATTTGTTTGGGTTTGCAGGCAGCCAGATGTACATACGATGCACCAAATACAAAACACATTGTACATGTTGGGTGTGTATACGTTTTGAACCTTTCTTTAATTTTCCCCCAATTACTTTATTCAGCCAATTAGTCACAATTGGTATACTGAACTGATTCGTTGCAGGGGCACTCACAAAGATGAAATGTGTAACTTCTACATGATGTACTACACTGAGGCCAGAGACAACCAGGAGTTGTCGCTGACCTGTGGAGGTAACTTGTTCCCGAAGATATTCAGCGAGCTACCCGCAGACAATGATGAGGCTCTGCCTTCTAATCCAGCACTGGAGGAACAGGCAGAGGACCCGAACGCACCCCATGTTCATGTTCATGGACACATGCCTGGAGAAGAAACTCCTCCGGAAGCCGAAGAAACGCCAGCGGAACCGGAAGTAGCAGATGAACCGGATGTGCGACTTGCTACTGGCAATCAACAAACAGGTAATGGCAGAGACGGCTATGATGGTGAAAATTTTGCGAACAGATTGTATAAAGAGGTGATAGCCAGACGCGGTGGTAGTACCAAAGGTGGTGCGGGCTCTGGAAGATATCTCCTTAATAATTATTATAATGACTACAATGACTATGGTTATAATAGACCGTACAAAGACTACAGTGATTATGATTATTACGATGTTGGTAATCAACGGTCAAGATACAGAAATGACTATGGCAACCAAAGAAATGGTGGGAACGCAGGAGGGCGTCCATCCAATACGGCGCATGCGTTTTTCGGATTCGATAATGATGATGAAAACGCAGCCTGGGGTTGGCAACGACAAAATCAACAGCAAAACAGGAGACCAGTGCAGGGAGGTAACGGTGGGGCTGCGATGGGAGGTCCACCCTCACAGCCAAACAACAACCGTGGAAGAGAAGGAAGCGAAACAGGCTATAATCTCAACGTACAAAAACCAAACAACCAATTTCTACCTCGTCAAAGGGCGGGAGCAAGGCAGGGGCAGCAGCAAGCGGAAGTACAGCCAGCGTCTCCCGTCAAGCTACAAACTGCACAGAGGAACCCTAACCCTCTACCCGCGCAGAAACCAAAACAACCCCCGCAAAAATCACGGAAAGGTGGCGCAAATCCACCTCCGAGTAAGTGACGCATAGCAGCCTAAGTGTCGTGTTGCCCCCATCTTTTGTAAGAAACACCCTCAGTAGTGCGAATGCTGGGTTCATTAATGACAGGTTCACCTGGATCATAGCAGCGAGAAAACTTGGTGTAAATCCTCGTAATTCTATCTTGTTTCCAAGGCTTTGTTCACAACGGAAAAACAATATTGCTGAGAAATGCATTTATAGAAGTTCCAATTGTATTTACGTACAAAGAGGCAAACATCAAAGAACAATTTTTCGTTTCGGGTTTATTTTCACAAGGGGCGAATCAGTCCTAGAAAGGCGGCTGGGAGGGCGGGGAGGGGGGGGGGGTGACGAAGCTCTATTTTCACAACACGTCTTTAATGAACCCAACACTTAGATACTTAGAATACAGCACAATCTTATTTTAGTTTCGTTTATAGAATCCTATGATCAGTGAAATATTGTAAACATGTTATTGTGTGTAAAGGATGCATTTACAATTTACGTTTATTTTATTTCGTACAGGTAAAATTTTAGTACCGTGTATATATAACCGTGTACTTCAGTATTTATCTGATAAGAAATTATTTTAGTTTTGCATGACAGTTGTCAATGAAAATATGTTTACATCAGGAGATATTTCTTAACAATAAAGAAACTGAAATGGTAAATACAGTACAACCTCTTTTGTAAGGCCAGATATGTTGTCGAACAGTAATTGCAACCCAATAAGGTGGCTATGGCTATGAAAGAATTTTAACGGGGCATTGCACCCAATTTTATAACCTTAGTAGTTACCATACATGAGAATTTTTTGCAAAGCAGCGGAACCTTTTTCGGTGGTCATCTCTCTTTTGCGAAAAAAAAGTAGTGTCATATCCCATTGATGCCATTGTATTTGTCATTTTGTTGTGCGACCACCTCTTTTTTACGACCAAACCTCTTTGAAAAGAACCGGTGTCCTGTCAAAAGAGGTTCTACTGTAGATACGCCTTAATGCTGAAATTGTAAATGCATGCTGCCGTATTGAAAACTGTG
This sequence comes from Haplosyllis leylae, assembly GCA_038406175.1. Lineage (NCBI taxonomy): Eukaryota > Metazoa > Annelida > Polychaeta > Phyllodocida > Syllidae > Haplosyllis > Haplosyllis leylae. Next base: position 15,117 of record JBCAUG010101507.1, on the reverse strand, counting down.
CACACTGTAAAACTCAGTCTATTTTAGTATTCTCGCACATGTGTGGCTGCGTCAATGAAACTATAAAGGACATTAAGTTGAAATACAATGACGCCAACCGATTTTTATCAGTCATATTACTTTTGTGTATTGTTGTGAAATATTGCACTTTTCCTTACGTCGGCATGCACATTGTCTACAGTGACAAATATATTGTGTGAAACCTGTTGATTGGAGTCTCATTTACAGCTCTGTCTAAAAATAGATTCACTCCCAAGATACAAATTACTGTACAGCTATCGTTATATTTAATTCTAGTCACTGTGTTAAATCTCCCACCTCTTGATTAAGAAGGATTACCGTAATTTAAGCTGAGATTATATATATTATATACAATATACTTTGATATGATTAAGCTTTTTAGAAACTTGTGCTAATGATAAATCGTGATTCTACGTATGTCTTTGTTTATTTCTTTCAGTAGTTGAGGTGGTGGGGAGCTGGCCTCAGTTCAAACCCGCGGATGATATCAAGCTGGGTCAGGTGGCCGGTGTTGCAGTTGACTCCAAAAATATAGTGCACATTTTCCACAGAGGACCCAGAAAGTGGGACGGAAGGTAAATTTACCAGCTGTCTTAAGGTACTGATATGATACGATGCATTTTAAGTGCCCCAGCCTCATGGCATTATCCAACGTTATTTACACAGGGTAGTAGTGGTTCCCAAGTGAGAGATTGCAAGGGCCACGGCCGAAAAAATTCAAAAAAGAAAGAAACGTATTAAACGTTAGATTAGTTTATTAATTAATGGATATGCTCCAGTATGGTTCCATTAACAATACAGATAAGGTTATGTTCGATTTTACTTTCTTTATGAACCGTACATCTTGCACATACTAAATAGTTTTAACAGGGACTCATGCCATTGCTCTAAACCAAGGAAAAGTTGCTAAAATCGCCGCTGTTGCTGCATATATAATAAACAGGAGTAATTATGTCATTTCAGCTCGTTTAATATGAACAATGAGTTCATAGGGAAAGATCCAATAGACGCCAACACAATCGTCAGTATCGACGAGGTTGGTAACGTCATCAAACAGTGGGGCGCCAACATGTAAGTGCATTTAAGGTGTCTTTACACTAAGCGAACAGAAAAACGAAAACGACATCTTTAACAATGATCAATGAAACTTCCACTTTCCCTCAGTGTGTACCAGCGATTTGAGCAAAGGAAAATAATTTATTAAAAATAACCTGCATTTGAGAAAATATTTATATTTGTAAGAAGTATGCCCAGTATATCAGAACCTTTCCGTTGAGCTATGCGGTAGAAGGTTTAAGCATACTGGAAGAGAAACACCGCTTACGTTCCTTCTTCCTGCTTTGGAGCGCCTATCAGGAAGCTTCATTAGGAGCGAACATATTAGAGTCTCTTTAGTGAAATCCCTCGCATACGATGTCTTCCTTTGGTATCTACCTTCTCGTGTGGCCAAATCAGGCATGCCTTGTTGGGCAGTTACCTCATATGACCGTGCCTAATGGTGTGTTCACACTGAGCGACACCGAGACCGAGAGCGAGACAGATAGCGAGACCTAATGAAATGGGTTACATAGAATTCTATGAAGCAGTTCACACTGCAGCAAGACAATATCAGTGATGCCATTGGCTAAGATATTTAATAGGTCTTGTTATTGGTTTCGGTGTCGGCCAGTTAAAAATGCTCGTTCACTTGCGGGTGGCCGTAATACAGAGGTGATCGTGGAAAAATTGAGGAACATACCCTTAGTATGATTTAACCTTCTCAAATGTTTTTGTTTGTCAGGTTTTTCATGCCGCACGGTTTACACATTGACAGTGAAGATAATGTCTGGGTCACTGATGTAGGACTTCATCAGGTATGTTTGTTGGCGTTCAATTTGTGCTCGAGTGTACTACTTATTTCGACAATACATTTTAGTCTTAATTCACTCTGTGCGAAAGTTCCTCAGATTTACAAAAGAATTATTCAGATCGCTAAACTTGCAAATATCAATGAATATTTGACATCTTTTCCAATCTGTATAATTTGAACTTTAATAATGCCAAAATCTGAGAAAATGTCAATTTCACATTCAAGTGTTCACAATCAGCCGTTCAGTCTGAAAGCCATTTCGTTAGACTTTTATTTACATTAATGTTGCAGCTTTTCACTCTTTTTGAAACAGGTGTTCAAGTTTCCAGCGGGGGAGACGCGGGAGACGCTGATCCTGGGTAAACGCTTAAAGCACGGGAGCGATAACGAGTCATTCTGTAAACCAACAGATGTCAGTGTTCTAAAGAGCGGAGAGTTCTTCGTGTCTGACGGGTGAGGCTGATTTCTAAACCTTTAAAAATATTAGTAAATTTACCAGCTGTCTTAAGGGTACTGATATTTTGACAGTACAAATTTTCTTGGAACATCATACACTGACGCAGTGGTCCATGTAAACTAAAGCTAAAATCAGCAGAAACATTGCTTGTTAACGGATACTGCGATTAAATCGTCACAGTGATTTAACCTGTTTTAACCTTTTACAGATACTGTAACCACAGGATCATGAAATTCTCGAAAGATGGGAAGTTTATTAAGCAGTGGGGAAATGCTACCACATACGCAAATGGTAGGAGCTTCGCTATTAACAAATTATTATTGGTCATGCGTTTCATGCCGTAAAGTAAAGCCTAGAATTTACTAGCAACAACATGGCAGTCATATGGTGACCGTAGAAATATAGGTAGATTATTTGGTGAATAATAAATATATGAGACGGAAACTGAAAAAAAAGTTCGCAAAGTTCAAGTTGTTTGTCAAGGAGAAAAAATTCTGGTTTTACTGTAATTCATTTATTTGCAACACAACCCATATTTTCGCTTTCAGGGAACACGCATTCTCCGGAACCGTATGCTTTTGACATTCCACACAGTATAACGGCATTAGAAGACAAAGGTTGGGTGTGTGTGGCGGATAGAGAGAACGGGCGTGTGCAATGCTTCGACTACGAAGGAAAATTCACCAAGGAAATTCATCCAACAGAATTCAACAGCAGAGTATTTGCAGTTTCTTACAGTCCTGTAGATGGTAATACTCATGATTATCTCGAGTCTGTAGAAATGCAATAGCTGATAATAGCAAAATAACCCAATTTATTTTTAAACGATTTTAAATATTGAAATTGATACCAGAAATTATGGCAGAGGAAATGTATCAAGTCAAAATCAACAGTTCTTTTTATCAATTACTCTGAGTTGAAGACAGTAGAATAAGTGCTTCGTTTCTACAGGTGTATTATTCGCCGTTGATGGTAAAGATATGTACGACAAGGGCAAAGCGCCAAGGGGATTCGTTGTGGATCCTGATGCCGGATCACTTGTAAATATTTTCAAACCCAATAATAAGGTATGTGGAAAAACCTGGTAATCTTGCGGCCTGTGTTTATTCTGGATGGTAATCTAAAGCTCTGTTTACACGTAACGTCACCTTGCCCATCTCCGTCATTCGCAAAGTTTAATATTGTGGCAATGATGACGGCCACTTTGTCGGGCCAAATGGATTGCATACCCATTCTGCCCGTCAGAGTGCCTATCAAAAAGATCAAAGGAGCCACTCACAAAAGATGGCGTTGACGGTACGTGTAAACATGCCTGTACGCTTTATTGGTCAGTTGACACCAACCATCGCGAAGACTATTCCGATATTTCGTTGCAGTTTTTCTTAAAATGCAAGTACGATAGGACGGCTTTCTGAATGGCACCATGGTTTTTACGACTAAAATGTCGCATGAGATTTTCTCTCCCGAGAAGTGTTGCGCAAAGGGATTTTACTGTATGAGTTTCGTAACATGATTTGTTTGATTTATTTTTTCAAGGGATTTGAACAGCCACATGACATTGCTGTATGCCCGACTGGTGAACATGTCTATGTTGCTGAAATCGGACCAAATAAAATCTGGAAATTTAATGTACATCTGGATCAATTAAATGGTAAACTTGATGTTTTGTTATTTTAAGAATTAAGTCTTCTGAGTGGCTTTTACATTACGTGCTTGAACTTTATTGGGGATACGTACATCACACATTAAATTGTACTCACACGGTGGAGCGCAAGAACTTTGACCATTTAATGACATGTTAAAAACAGAAAATGTGTTATAGTACAAGATTCTTAACAAGATCACCTATTTTTTGAAACAATGTTGGCCGTGTAACGTAGGTTATGGCTTATTCACACTGCGCGGGAACGGGACTGGGACAGGTACAGGGAATGGGACCGGGAGCAATGGATACTAGTATGTTGTACAGAAATATTTACACTGGTCCGAGAGAGGGAAAGGAACTAAGATCCATTGTTTCCTATTGTGCTGGTCCAGTTCCCTGTACCTGTCACGGTCCCGTTCCCGTTCAGTGTGAATAAGCCATAACAGGGTAAAGGAATGGCAGACATAAAGTCGAATTTTCTGATTGCGAAAGCGGTGACTGTGAGGAATGCGGGTAAAGGAGCAAATCTACCAACATACGTCCAACATACTTTAAAACATAAGAAAAGTGTTATTGCTTTTTGTGGTGATGGGAATTTCCAATGTCGTCCTTTTCAGTTTCACTGCAGCACAGATCGGTTAAAAAACAGGGTGTAGAACTAGTCAAGCGACCTTCTTCCACAGGTATGGGTCTGTCTCATTGTGTGAATCTCTCTCTGTCTCAAACTAGCTTTAATTCTGAGCTAAAATTGTCGCACAAGAGTCCAATTCTCAAATGTGTATCAACTTTAAATTATTTGCTGGGAGATCTGATATTTTATTTTTGTATGGTTTAGTTTTTACGGTGTATTGCTTATTATTTCCTGTGTATCATTTTAATGGCTAAAAATATGGTGGAATACGATCGGTCTGTTACTTTCACAGGTTGCCCTGGGATAATGTATTGATAACATGTTTTCTGTTTCCTCCCCATCAGGTACAGACCACGATACGGAGGCAGAGAAACAGTTAGAAGACGCCGAGGATGATTCAAAAGATATGGGGGCGTCCCTTGTGATTGGCTGCTTATTGATTATACCCGTGATTATCATTGTCGCAGCCACAATATTTGTCAGGATCAGGAAAACTGGTAAGAAATGATATTCCCTTACCCTTCTTTGGCCAGAAACTTAGTTACATGTCTATGAAATGTATTGTCTAGAATTGGTTAATTTGTCGTTGTAACGCACGCGTTTGAGTTGAAAATTATAATTCAAATTTATTTTTCTGAATTGAATTGAATATTTTATTTATTTGCTATTTCTGAAAAAATTTTCACAAAATTTGCAATTTTAATGTACTTTTCGATAACCTGCATGAATTAAAACTTGAAAATATGGGAAATGTAATGTTACAGCGAGCCATTATGGTAAGTTCAAATTGGGAACGAAAAAAAAACCCACGAAATTCTGAATGTTTTCAGTCATGCTTCTTATTGATCTTTACTTTGCATTTTCCTTATTTTGAAGTACTGTTTGAGTTTGATATTATGGCTGCCCAAAATAATTTAGGTCTCCAAAACAGAAGTTCATCCACGAACAATAATTATTAAAGTAGTACATGTATTTGGTAAAATGAGTAGGCGCCAGTCTCCGGTTTGCCGAAAATTGAAACACTTTGAGAATTGAGTCAAAATCACAAAAATGTACCCTTCTTTTAAGAAACAATTTTCCACATTGTAAACAACAGTTGGGCATACAAAAGAAACACAACTTTTTTTTTCACTTTTTGTACCCAATGATTTTTTAAACATTTGTGTAAAATTTAATATTGGTACAGTTTGAATGTCGTCTTATCAAACTCAGTTTTATTTCTTGTTGCATGTACTTTAGTTTTTTCGATTTGGTTTTGTATTTTGTGCAACTTTCAGCTAAACACCGTGGGTACACAAAAGCCGACGTATTATTAGATAGCGATACCGAGACAGACTCGGAGGATGAGTTATATGAACATACTTTGTACGAGAGTCCAGCTATAAAGAAACAGGTAAAAACAAAACGACAAAATATATCAGGTAGAAGGTGGCAGGAAAAGGTATGATACTCGACATGTTTTGCTTCGGATTGTTTGATTTTATCTTATTGTTTCAAATATCTAATCATCCAATAGTTTCGAATGACAGTTATATATTATGTTGATTTTACTGTGAAAGGTACAGTTGGCATTTGTTTGTTTGTCTATTAAGGTTCATTGGGGTACTGGAAATATAGATGGCAATCATGTTCCGGTAATTTGATTCAGATTAAGAATAATTCTGCTAGTGAATCAGTAATGACGCACAGATAATGCTTTCGGCTTTCAAATAGATACAAGAAGATGGGCTTAAGTTAACAAACGTAACGAAATGAGAACTAAAACACACCACTTTTAGTTGCACACTATAATTAGATGTACAGTGGAACCTCTACTTTGCGGTCACCCCTTTGGACACTCGTCCCTCTTTTATCCCGAAAATAGACCACGTCTTTCATTAACGTCTTTTTCATTACAATCCCCTTTGTAAAGGTCTGTTCACACCGATCAACTCCGTTACGAAGCCCGTTACTTTGATAGGCAAATGGGTGTGCAACCCATTCTGCTTGTCACGGTGTACCGCCAGAAGATCAAAGGAGCCACCCGTCAATGTTGCGGTGAGGGTGACGGAGTCGCTCAGTGTGGATGGACCTTAAGCGAGGGTCACGTCCTGTAAATGGTAAAAAAAACCCCAAAATTTCAAACAAAATAGGTGGCTGTACAAATAAGGTTCTACTGTACAATGATCAAGAACCAGGGGTATTATCAGAAAGAAGAGAAACTACTGTTATCATTAATGCTACCACGCGGTTGTAGTCTTTGTCTAGTAGATATAAGTTCCTACATTTGGTTACTATTCTCAGCTTATAATACATATGACACCGGAAATGATGAAGCTAGCGAGAAATTACTCTCGAACCAGGTAAACTGTTTGTGCAAGGCAGCTTACTGGGGCTATGGTGTAAAGGCTCATTCACACAAGGCGATGGAGTAATCACTTGAAAAAGTTCAGTTGACGATTTTTCGATTTCGTTTTTGCCCCCTTCGGTGTGAATGAGCCACAGAGCTTTGGGAAACTACAGATCTATGCTGCTTTCACACTACTGATATTTAGGTGGTCTAATTTAAAAGAAAATCGCACGGAAAGAATGCCCGAAAGCTTTTTCTTCATTTCTTTTCAGCAGTTCATGTTTTTAAAGGTTTTCCATATTATTCATTATTATTAATTATAAAAGATTTGTCAAATATATTTATTGAATTTGTTCAAATTGTTAACAACTCTTACGAATTTATGTTGCTCGGTCATCGTTGCTACTGTTATATTTATCTTTATTATGAACGTATCATTAATTTATTAACTTTTGTTTCAGGGAAACTTGCATTCCTTACCCTTCACCGCGGTCACAAAAACAGACGGTTCAATCTAGGTAAGTCGCTGTATTAAAAGCTCCCAACTTTCATGTCGATAAAAATAGGTTCCATTGACAACAATGATAATGCCTTGTTTTGTCTTTGTCTTCAAGTGTCAACAAAACCATTGGTAACCATGCAACCTATATCTGATGACGCAAAAAGTTCACGTGGTTGTCATCAAGTGCGAACCGTCCCTTAGGACCCGTTTGCACTAAGCGTCAACGTCAACGCAGAGTCAACGCAATATAGCTCTCTTTGAAATCAATGGAGTCGCTCCAGAATGGGTGGCAACCCCATTCTGGAACGACTTTATTTCTTTGCATTGATTTCAGTGAAACCTATCACTAATGTCATGGTAGAATTGACTCTATTGAGGCTGAGGCTTGGTGTAAACGGAACCTTAATAAATGGGGTTGCCATTCATTCTGTAGCGACTCTATTGGTTTAAATGAGAGCTGTACAACTAGTTCTTATTAGAGCCAAAAAATGTGTATTTATGAGCGAAGCCTGCATGTCGAAGTTCTTTGTTGGGGCTAATTCAATATTTTATTTAAACATTTTCAGGCAACTTCTTCGGAAGCCATAAAGGATTTGACCCCCTAAATACGGAAGACCGTGACGAACTGGACCACTTAAACTCCGACTCGGACGTAGAAGAATATTCCGCAACAACTCATAAAGCTTGAACCACACACACATCCCATGCAAAACCTAGTGCCACACACACCCACCGACTAGTTCAAACTGCTCTCTTTATTCCTGCACAAACTGTTTTCATTCAAAACATAGACATATTTAGTTTTCAAAATAAGCTGACTGTTGTTGCTATACATATGTATACAGATCTATTTATTACGCTTTTTAATGGCGGATCTCATTCATGCAGTGACATATAAACTATTTACATTCGCATATTACATTGTAAATAGTTTATTCACTAATGCGCGAACTTCCTTGTCTTCGTTTAGTTAAGGTATGTCCACACTGATCGACAAGTGTACAAACTCCACCTCACGGTTTCCAAAGCGAATCTAGGTGTGGGGCCCATTCCAGGACCAACATTTCCTCAATTTCATGCGAACTTACAGAAAATTTGGCAAAATCGTATCCCGCACCTCCTCCCTGAACCCCACCAGCTCGGGTTGGCACTCTGTCCAAGGGAAGGTCCTGGATCCACCCTAACAACGGGAATGGAAAACGGGTTGGCAAACTTTCTTTCCAACATCAGTACAGTGTCAATGGAGCTTATTGAAACTGCTGTTATCGACTATCACTGCCAACACAGATTTTAATGGCTACAATGATGTTACGTGGATGTTGGGTCAGTGTGAACACTTCCTTGCGAGTAAAGGAGGAAATATCTGTGGGGAAAGACTAACTTCTTGATCTTCCTAAGTTAAATTAATATGTAGTTATTTTCTCCATAATGTTCGACAGTTCTAGGCTGTTCACACTTGAACTGTATTAAATTAGCATGTGTCACACAGTGAAAAGTATAAAACTTTGTCCATAGTTTAAGACGTTAAAAACGCTTTTTGGAACAGCTCTTCAGCGTTAACCAGATCTAAGTTGGTGCAAAGCATAGTATTCAGATGCATATCCTTTGTGTTTTGCATTTATTGAACTTGACCACTCATGTTTACATATAAATGAACCTCCATAACTAGTAATACTTAAACTTTAATACGTCGACATTTGTGCAAAAAACGCCTTCTAATGGCAATTCGAAGATGTCCTTTTAGGTGGTGGGAGTGCATTCACATTCAACATTGTGCAGTAAATTTACATATGTAGCATTACGCCAAAATACTGCTAAACAGGACGAAAATAGTTGTATTCTTTCGTTCATGATTGATGTGCATTTGTAGTATATATTCAGTCACTTTCTCAAACAATGTTGACTGAAAATTTTAGTGAGAGAAATGTACTTTTTAGCGCATACCTGTGCTTTGCTCTGTAAATTATTATAAATACGGTTAAGCCAACAGTTTTTGGATACTTCCTTGGATAGTCATTTTTAACGGCCAAAAACAAATGTTCGCATGCCAAAATAAATCCTGTTAAATTCACCATTCTTTTGAGCGGCCAAACATCTTTTAAAAAATGTGATTCTAACGTATCTTCAATACAGAATGTTGCTTGTTCATTAGAATTCATTTCTCACAAATAGTTTAATGTTCATGTGGCCGATAAAATAATTAATGTGCAAAAATTTTGACTGTTGTAATAAGACTTCACTGTAAATAATGTAAATTACTACAATACATACAAACTTATATTTTTGTAATTAGTACAATAATGCTAAATACATAATATGGGCTATGGAAATGCTTGAACTGCCACTTGTTACTCTCGATATTTCAATGAATGTTCGACCTTTTCTACTCAATAGAAACTTTGTATCAACTTAATGAATTCATAAAACAGTGAACTTTCAAGCAAAAAAAAATTTCTGGGGAGTCCGATGCAAATGATCTTAATTTCATAAATATTGATTTGTCAAATTATTCCAATGAAATGTATGAATTAATTTATCAAAATATTCAAATGAAAGGTGTGATTAGTAAGAGACGCCTAAAAGTAATGTAGATAATATGGCGGGGATAGATGGAGTTCTTTGCTGTAAAGTGGCGATCCATACCTACTATCTGATACATATCTGGTGTTGTGCGCTGTGTACTGATATCAGTTGTTTTAGTTGAATCGTCTGTACCACGTACATGATGTTTGTTTCCGCGCGAAGATAAATTGGCCTGAAATTGGGAGGTGCAGTACAACCTGTCTTGAAGCGCTTTTTTTCGAGCAGAATTGTGTCGTAAATCACTTAGTGCAACAACAAAATGTGAAAAGGGTAAAAAATATTCATGTTGAGCAGCTTTTGCCGCTCAAAGACAGGTTCTGCTGGATTTGTTTCCCAGGTTTTCAATGGTCAGCTCTATTATTGTAGGGGAAGTCTGTGTTGGTGTGTTTTCTTTTCCAAGTAGCCAGCAGTGCAACATTTTGGATGTGAAAAGGACCAACAAATAAAACTTTTTCAAAAATACATGTTTCCACTGCAAAGAAAATAACTGCAAACGGTATGATAGTAAATCATTAACTTATTATTTGTGATATCGAAATTGTTTAAATGTGATCGGACTTTTTCCATATTTTGTTAGGTTGTTTTGGTATTTTCTACCTTTGTGGCGTCTATTGATATACATAGATTATTGTTGTTTGTTTTAAGGTTGTTGTAAGAAACAATAGTTGTAATTTAATGTTTGAAATTATAAACGGTGATATCTTGTACATAAAATGACATTTATCCACGGATGTAAATTAAAATGATGTACAGCATCTCAAGGTGTATTTGTAATCTCAGAGCCGCGGCAACTTTCTTTTAGCCACGGCGTATCAAAGTATGAATTCATACCTGCGTAGACGAAATTTAAGGTTTTTGCGAATGCGTTTATGCGAAGAATGGGTGATGTACCCTTGTACGTTTACGCAAACACAAACGCAAAACCTAACGCGGGTATGAATGAATATCTAAAATTTTCATGTAACATATGATGGTAAGTTGGTTTCTAATTAATAGCTGGACCAGCCCTGCTCAACTTGTACATAAGTAAGGTAGAGACATGTCTGTTAACGGTATATTTTCACCTGCTGGGTAGACAAACACCTTTGCTGTTGCAATAAATGACAACTTTTTGTCATCAAATAAGAAGTTATTTGTTGAATTTTAAATGTCTGGAGACTGGCTGTATTCATGGTGATTTAAAGAAATATTGCACGCAATACTACAATGTGCATAGAGTTTCGTGATTACGCCTGATTTTTAGGAAAAATAAATGCCCAAATGATTCCAGAATTTTCCAGAGGCTGTGACATAAAATGGATCACTATTGCGATCGTAAACAGGTATAAGGTTTAAATGGTCCATTACCCATGGAAAAAATTCCTAGCTCTGGAAAGCGCAATTTATTCCGGTAGCTTTCATAACAACATTTATCTCGAGAACTAAAGAAAATTGTCGTCTTTCACCATTTTTATTCATGACGCACATACAATGTAGACGTAATGCGCAGTAAAATAATGACGAAGGCGAATGAATGAATGAATGAAGGCCAATTGATTCACAGTATCATTACATTGAATATTCTTCGCGTTGATACACAACAATGACTCGCCGGCGTGAAGGGCTCGTTCACACTAAAAGAATGCGTAGGCGAAACTGATGGACAGATAAATGTTACCAATATGATTGGAAAACAATAAAATCGCCTGTCCGCGATTTCGCTTTCTCGTTCGCTTTCAGTCACTGTGAATGACTCCTAACGCTCAAATAAATATCCATTTTAATGCATTCTACGTCCAACATCTTGAGATAAATAAGCAGGTTCTGCTTGAATCTCCTAGAGCGTGAATACGTCACGCACTATGGTAGTATCTGACAGGTGGTCCCATCTCATCCTCCTCATTCCCCTCGTAAGATACAATCAAGTCTATATAGTTCTTGTCATCCGTGGGCTTCACGTACTTCAGCATACTGCAAACGGAAAAGATCGCATTAAAACAGCGGAGGGATTTTCAATTGAAAACTTGGATAATTCCTGAGGGAAATTAAGGCTTTCATACTGAATGGGAACGGGATCTGGACAGGAACAATGAATGGGACCACAAGCGGTGGGTCCTAACATATTGTTCAGAAAGGTTGACGCTGGTCCGAGACGGGGAAACAATTGTTTCCTATTGTACTAGGTACAGTTCCCTGTACCTGAAAGGAAGTTAACTCCATTCCACCCTTTCCCCTTCTTTCATTGGCCAGACTCACTCTAAATAGGCCAGTAACAGTCGGATCAAGTGAGGTGAAGTACTTACGGGTGTGGTAGCCTTTTCCTGTGCCCAGGCATCATGGGGACATAGATCATCTTGACACCCTGCACGATCATCGACGCCTCTACCTTGTACTTTTCCTGCAGCGCAGTGATGAACTGTTGTATCGTGAAATCCTTGTTTCCTTTAATGTTCCACTTGTCCCACAGAGAGTAAGAGATGCCATTCCTACAATTACATGTCAGTTCACCTGTAACTTCTAAACAATGTTTCGTAGTTATGGTCACCATGTGGTGTTGATACGCTCACGTTTTAAAGGTCAGAAAAATTGACGACAGGTACCATTGCTGTATCCTTTTGGATGGTCTATTAATTTTTTACTAACTTTTTCATTGCAATATAGTTCTGTACTGATCTGTGTGAAATTTGACTGAACTCTTTGTGGCATTTTTACACAAAAGATGCCAATCAGAGTGGTAGCCTGAATTGGTCTGCGTAATATCATAGAACCCAAATGGAATCAGAGTCTGAATCCGAGTAGGAATCGGGTAGTGTAAACAAGCCATGAAAGAAGTTAGTAATCTTCACTTACGTCATCGTCGTTTTTGCGACTGGCCCTGGTTCGCTGAAGACCATAACTGGTAACGCGAGGTTGAGGAAACAGTTCTTGTAATGCTCAAGCGGGGCGTCTTTCAGCAATTTCACTAGTTCTATTGTTACCTGCAATTGAATTCAATAAGTCAATCAAACTTCATGTGCAAATTTGGTCAATTGAGGCCCATGGAAACGAGCCACGAGCTACCAGTGAAATCTCTTCATTCCGTTTGACTACATTTTTAGTCGCGCCGTCTCTTAAGAGCGGGGCGACTTATCTGGCTTATCTGGTCACTATGGTGTCTGCTCCGCATGTTAGTAGAGTTGGTTGGTTACTGGTGACCACTTACAAATTTTCCCAATTCAAAAAATTCATTAATTTTCAAAAATTCCAAAAACCAAAAGGTATTTTAAGACATTCTGATTAACTCTTGATTTTTTAAAATTCTCTATACCTTATTTTATCTCTTCGTCTACCTAAAGCAAAGTTACAGTTGAATTAAATCATAAAATCTTGTTCTTGTTTGTTGTAAGAAAAGAGTACTCACCAGTCCACCAACAGCTGCAGTGGTTGTAGCGATGGCCGGAACTATTCTTCCTGCGATTCGCTTCGTCTTAAACCGATCGGCGTTTTCTATACTGTACATACTCGCTCGTAAATTCTACGAATGAAATCACAATAGTGTACTGTAGCACAGCAGAATCCCTTGTGCGGTCATTTGATGTGTAACTTTGCTGACCGTAAAAAAATGACCGCCCGAAAGAGGAGTAAACACATTGCCACCACATATTATCCTCTTACGCTAGGGTGACCGCCCAATGGATGGACCGTAAAAACAACCGGGGTTGCATATTAATTACTGATTCAAGAATGAAGAACCCTAATACAGACTGTTACTGATTTGATATTGATAATATCTTACCGAAGCCGCAGTAATGAAGTCTATGTGACCGTTACTATCGTCGTCTTTTTCAAAAGATAAGTGCGACATTTTACCGAATGCTGCAACAAAAATATACGACATCTAAACAGCATCCAATTCCTAAGGGCTATTCACAAAGAGTGTCTGTATCTATATTTATCACAAGACACCAAATTACAGTGGACGCAACCGCAAACGCATGGTGTGAATAATTCGTGACGATTATTACTAATACTCACTTTAAAAACTAATAAAATGCCCCGCATAATGCTTGCTAAAATGCGAAACATCATCAAACTGAATGACTTTGCAAAGAAACTGTGGATGTCTTACAGTGTTTATGAGCCATGGCGGTTGTCAGTCTTCGTGCGGCTGTATCCAACTCATCGCCCGTGATGTCTCTATGTTCTGCTTCCTCTTTCTGTACTGATTCGTCCGTTTCTATTTTCTACAATAAAAGCAGAAGAGGTATGTTTCATTTTCACATCATATTAGCTTTCTTGTTCGCCTTATTTCCCAATGTTAAAGACATAGTAGAGCCTCCTTTGTCCATGAGTGAATAAATGGGGTATTATAAGGACAAGTCACCAAGTTTTTGGGCTTGCAAAAACTAGGTCGTCGCCAAAAAAATGACTGAAAGGGTAGGCTCGGTACCTGTTACAAAATAAATTAATGGAATAAAAAATATCTGCACGCGATCTATCCAGTTAATAAATTAAACTTACTTTGGAAGAGGGTTTAAATGTCGGAACTTGAACAGTTTGCAGGATGGTGGTAATTCTCTCGGCGGTCAGATCTTCGGACGAGTACTTGATGCTGCACATGTCTGCGTATAACCGAGCACAGGACCGTACAAACGATAAATGTCTGCAATAAAAAACATGGACGTAAAAGTTGGGGTTTGTTAACATCTGACGTAAGCGAGCCGTGCATTCTCATGTTGGCACATAGCCTAGCGTTAACAATTGCAACTTGCGTCTGTTTATGAATTTGAGTTAAACTCGGGCACGATTCCTGTATCTTAATTAATTAATCAACAACTTACAACTCATCTTCTGCGTTAAATTCTATTGGAGTAGGAGGTCGCTTTGGACTCTGCCAAAATAAGCCTGAAAATAAAAGATACGAATGGAATGTGGTCCAAATGGGTAGCATGAAGAAAGTAACGGTTCCAAAGCACTGACAATAATTTGAACAAACTTACTTCCGTCCTTTAATTTCGTATCCAAGGGAAATGCATGTAGTAAATGTTTTGCCTGCAAAAAAAAAAAAAATAGGTCCATGGGACCTGTGCTGATTTAAACAATGAAACTTTGCGTTTGAAGTCCTATGTCAATCAAGGTCAT
>JBCAUG010101396.1:0-21776 GCA_038406175.1 Haplosyllis leylae | reverse complement strand
CAGCATGAAGGGTCAATGATAGGGGTCCAATGTCAATTGATGATTTGTAGGGGACCTTTTTAGCTGCCAAATGGTACATTTTGAGAATTTTTGTGATTAACAGTTTTCTTGTAAATCGAAATTTTTTTCCATTGGCTGCTGCTCATTTTGTGCATGGGTTGGGAGGTCAAAATTGATATGAGTGATCAATCTAATATTTCTCTAAGGGTATGTAATGTCAAAATGAGGAAAAATTTACTAGGGCAGAAACAAAGAATTTTTCTGAGAATGTATGTATTAATGGCATGTAGCATTGAGCAATTTACATTATTTTTAACAGAGGCAGAGGTAACCACCTTCCCTAGCTCTTGCAATAAGATTTTGGCCAATACCTAGTAGATCTAGATTGGCACATGGGTTCATACATGTTCCATGTACCAGTCCATGTATCTTGGATAATACTGCATGGAACCTTCCCAAATTGCTACTGGACATTCTCTATCTCATAAATTACCATAATTTATGGTTATTAGGAGGTCTGCTGGGTATTTTAAGGTCAATTTTCAAATATTTGAAAAATCCATCTAGATCTATGGACATGGTGGGGCATCCATGGACATGTTGAATCAGGGCCAGCCAGTTTGGGTTCTGGATGGAGTTGGAGGGCCCACTCAGGCATATGAAAGGTACCATTATTGTGTATTAAAGCCAAAAGGGCATCTTGAAATATTGTTTTTTAAAGGAATTAGAGCTATTTGAAATTTGGAAGTGAGAGGGCTTCCCCCATTTTGTCTTACTCAGATTGCCCTCATTATGTATTTGTATAATGTGCACATGTATGTGACATCATCACACATATTTAATTATGCATTAATAGATCTATCTAATGAGGAAGAAAGGATTCCCCAGCAACAAGCAGACAACATTTAACATCCATCGAAATATGCTTTAATTCAACCCATCATGGAAAAGTACTCCTATATTTAGTTAAAATACATTAATATCTATGTCCATTTAAATTTTTGTCAAGATCCATGTAGGAATAAGGAAGTTAAAGCCGATAATGTGTAATCACCTATGTGCCCCATTGCCCATGTGCCCCATTGCCCCTGTCCCCCATCTAAATCTATGCATTATTATGCCAATACATGTGCCCCATCACCCATGTGCCCCATTGCCCATGTGCCCCATCACCTCTGTCCTCCATCTAGATCTATACATTATTATGCTCATTTGGCCCATTGCCCATGTGGGTGATTGGATACATGGGCAATGGGGCACATAGATGATGGGGTACATTGGCATAATAATGTGTAGATCTAGATTGGGAACTGGCCACATGGGCAATAGGGCACATGCATGATTGGGCACACGGGTAATGGGGCAGTAATGGGTCATAATGTCAAAAGATGTCAAATTGTCAAAAAAATGTCAAATGGACTATGGAGGAGGTTTACAAAAAAAAATTGACATAATGAGGTTCACACATATTGATGTCAATTTTGACATCACATATGATGGTGACCAAAAAAACTTGAAATGTCCATAGAAAGTATTTTCAACCAATTTTGATGACCTTGATATGTGATGTCAAAATTGACATCAATATATTTTGATGACCTTGATTTATGATGTCAAAATTGACATCAGTATGTGTGGACCTCATTATGTCAATTTATTTTTTGTGAACCTCATCCATAGTCCACATGTTTGAATATTTGACATTTGACATCTTTTTGACAACTTGACATCTTTTGACATTTTGACACATTTAACTTAAACCGCCTCAGCCCGTCACAGGGCTATTTTTAATGTTAATAAGGAAATCTGACTGATGTTGAGTTTTTCTTAACTTTTTGAAATATATCATAGATAAAAAAATTATTTAACAATTTGAGTTATCAACCCTTAGGAATCAGATACCTTAAAATACCTCAACATCAGTCGAATCTCCTTATTAACATAAAAATTAAAAATCATTTTCATTCTCATAGATATCCATTATAAACTCAAATCGGGATCTTTTGATACTGTCGCATATTTCAGGATTTTTTGGAGTTCCTTCAGGGTGTATTAGGATTATCAATTTTCTTTCCTGAGTGTTTAATCGATCTTATCCACATTGTTTTGTGATATTCATGTAGTCTATCATTACGTTTTTACTGGGATGAACAGCTGTTAATTTCAGCTGAAACCATGATACAAGTGATTTCCCTGAATGGGTTTTTTTTGTATGACAGGACTTCTGCTACCAGAATTTCTGAAGGAGTTTGGAGAAGAGGAAGTGGCTACAGCGTGGATAATAGGGACTCTTAATGGAATAACACAAGTATTTGGTACATAATAAAAATCACTCTGACAATTCAAGTTGGCAAAAAATAAGTCGCAAAAGCAACTATAATTTGCCAGATTTATTTAGTTCTGATCGATTCTGTCCATGATTATTAAAATTACTCCTAATGAAATCAATCCTATACGCCCTGAAGTAAATACTGTATGGACTTTTTGAAGAGATTAGGAAGTTCTGACCTTCCCTTTACAATGGTAGCCTGGTATATAATTAAAAATAGTACTATAGATTGTATTAAGGACATCCGAATGCCATAAGGATTTTTCCATTACAGTGAGGGGTGGTTAAAAATAATACTAAGGTTCTGATGGTCCTGATATTCACAGATTTCTATCTGCATACATAAAGACCCTGTTGGAAAAGCTGCGAATATCAGAGCCATCCCTCAGTGTACTGGAACGTTACTCCAACTTCACTCTGATTTTCCCCCCATTTTTTAACCATCAGAAATTGAAAGGGTTGCATACAGTCATTATCTGTCACACTTCAAAAATCTAGTTGTGTGCTCCATCATGATCATTCCTCAGGTCGTCCTGTTTTTCATAGAGTCTGGAATATACTAATTGTCTTGCACTTACAGTTCTCTTCAATGACGCACAACATAGAATCTAGTCAGAATTTTTCTAAACCTTTGAAAATTCTCAGATATAATAAAAGCTAAATTACACGGTTCAGTTATTTTCATGGATACGAATAGGTTTGAACCTATTTTCAGCTTTGGTTTGTTGCTGGATGACCGATTTCTTTGAGTACAGAAGTCTTACTATATTTGGATCGCTCTTGGCGTCAGCTGGACTTATCTGGAGTTCTTTTGTCACCGACTTCAGTCTCTTTTATTTCACATACAGTGTAGTTATCGGTAAGTTAGAGCCACCAACAGTGGACAAAATTTAGTAAACGAAGAATGTATGTAGAAATTTTGTGCGCACCAAATTTTTATTTAAATTTACTTTTTTCAGGTATAGGAATGGGTTTTCAGTATGTTCCTGCTTTGATTGTACCGCAGTTGTGCACGGAGAAAAGACGTGCTTTGGCAATTGCTATTGCAGTTGGTGGATGTCCACTTGGATCATTTATATTTTCACCTGCTTTGCAATTTCTGATCAACACTTATGGATGGAGGGGAGCAATACTTGTAACAGGAGCATTTATCTTGAATGGATGTCCACTTGGTCTTCTCTTGGTTCCCCCAAAGACTAAGATGCAGAAACAATTTGATGGCCATGTAGAACCAGTCTTGTTTGACAGTACTGAAAAACTGAATGATATCGCTATTTCACAAAATGTTTCAGAAAAAAGAAAGGTATTGCTGTCAAAAGTCAAAACGACACTAGATGTGTTAATACTTAAGTCTGGGCATATACTTGGCACCGTGTTTCTCTTGTGGTCATTATTTTGTATCGGGTTCCCTGTGTTTTCGAATTTCTTACCACTGGTTGCATCTAGTTATGGAATAAGTCAAAACACTTCGTCTTTAATTTTATCCATATTTGGATTCTCGGATTTTGTAGGCCGATTACTACTTGGTGTATTCGGAAGCTTTAATATAATTGATCCAGTTTTTGTTTGGTGTTTCATTACCTTGTGTGGAGGACTATCGCAACTCTGTCTTACCTGGTTGAAGGCTGTACCAGTTTTATGTTTTCTTGCATTCAGCTTCGGTCTTTCAGTTGGTGAGGATACTTTGTAGAACTTTTTTATTTTGCGTGTCTTTTGCTCCGATAAACGGAAACATTGAATGGTTTGAAATCTACTCTAACAAATTTGTATTCTAATCTTTTATTTAAATTAGACCAGTTCTATTCCTTGCGCATGTTGTCCTCTTTGCACTGGACATTGAATCCTGAAACATTTTTGTGATGTATTATTGGACCTCACTTATGTTTGAGTTATCTTTGCAGGTGGATGGTTCATTTATGCATCACTGGCGTTAGTTCATATTTTCGGCATTGACCAAGTTGCTAAATCTTACGGTATCATGCAGATTGCACATTCGTCCGCCTTTTTCGCATCATCAGCCCTACATGGTAAGTAATGGCAACATTCATGACTGTCATTCTGAAAGAAAACCTGTCTTGAGTCTTATGTCACTCGAGAGTAATTACCGTCGGTGTTGTTACCGATATCTTTGATGACATATTTGTTGTGGAAAACTTCCATTTTGTTGTTAATTACAAGAACAAGGAAAAATTCTATGTCACGCTTCTAACAGGCAGTTGGCTTTTGAAAAGTAAGGTTGTTAACGGAAATATGTCACGCATGCACTCTTGTTCGGTGAGTGAAGCCTAGGCTCACGTGCATTCACGTGCACGGGCATTCGTGTTAGCCCTGTAAAACAGTTTTCTCGGTAGAACATTGGAGTTAGATTATAAACCCATAGTCGACACGTGCCCTTCAACAACAGTACATAGAAAACAGAGTGAAAGCATTTGTAGAGACATACCTCAACAGGGAACCCTTGGATACCCAGCAGAGAGGTCATGAGGAGTACTGTAAGTGCCGCAGCCTTTCCTAGAAACTTGTGAGATCTTTGTGCAGTAAGGGGTTTGAACATGAACTCTCGATAAGGCACGAAACGGTGGTTATGGTGGTGGTGGTAATTGCAGCACTGAATATTTAAACACTAGTGACCCTGAAGGAAATTCAGACAATCTTGCCTTTTTTCAGTTCTGACCCCACTGTATTCTGTACAAATGTCACACTGATCTTAGAATATTACTTTGAACATGTAAAGACCAGTTAGTTTTAGAAGGTTTACACTGAACACTCAACAATCATTAGAACTAGTCATCTCTCGGTATCAATTGTCAAATGATTATTTGTCTAAAAAAAACAAATATTACTTTGCATTATTCTTTTATTTGCTTATCCTCCGCAGCTCAATTCGCTGAAACTACAGGAAAACCACAAATGGCATTTCTTTTGGGTGAGTCGACTTTTTTTTCGCCGCTTTTCATCCTCCACCAATGCGTTTCCTCTGCAGTCTCCTTTCTTCTATTCTGCTGTCCTCTTTCCAGCTTTTCTCTTCTTCAGCTCAATTGTAACATGATGACTCAGGAAAATTACCATTTTAATGTCCGTTGATCATACCAATAACTTATCCGGGGAACGTTAGCATCCCCTGCATCAGTCTTAGTTTAACTTCCATACCATCAACATGTAGTTCTTTTATGCTTGTAAATAAAGTGATGTAGAAAGTCATTTCTGCTTGTTGGATGGAATATTTGTCATGGGGTCAGATAGTTCTGGATCTGTTTAACCCATTGCCTCTTTCAGAGGGAGGAATTTGGACTATTTAAGGACTTTTCCAAGGATTTTAAAGAATATAAATTCTACCAAAGTGTCACGGAAGCTAGGGGTGTTTCCCAAGACAATTAAATTTCATTCTAAGGCTAGAACATGAATATTGATGAGCTTCGATATGCCTGTCTGTGATTGGTTCCACAACCAGATGCTGCACTTTCAAAGACTTTTCCACATGCAGAAGTAACAGATCATGTGCAGCAGTTGCCAGTGCAGCAAACACTTCTGCACAACCCTACTACAAGCACAAGCAGCAGTGCAGCAGTAGTTTAATTCTACTTCACAAAGGTTTGTGATGGAATTGTAGGAGTCAGACCTGGAGCCTCAGAAATAAGGTATATAAGTCCTTGCTCTAATAGAAAACAGATTCTACAAATGTTAAGGAACAAGAAGCTGCTTGCTCCATACATAGAAACTTAATTCTACACACAAAAAAGTCCAAAAAATGGATTTAGTACAGTCCTCAGATGTTATATTATGCAGAGGAAACAGCATTCTACAGTGTTCATATGAAGGATCCACAATAACCACAATAATCTCTTCCAATTCAGAGATGCAACTTTCAAAACTTGGAATATTCTGCATATTATTGTGTTGTTTGTAGACATGCAAGAATCAATTTTCTAAAAGAATTAGACAGCACTCATCTGGATAGGAATGCATTCCCAGGGAGTGTGAAAACATTAAGGCAGGACAGAATTTGGTATTCTGTCACAGAGGCCTTGATGCATGGTGAAATGGGCTCACAGAAATGAGATTTCCAAGTTAACCTTTTGAGCAGACACTTGGTGTCATTTGTAAACTCCAGAAAGGTAAGATACTTCAATCAATACTTAGCAATTATATAGGAACAAACAAAGAAACCAGTTTTCAAAGCTTAATCTCTGTGTGCCTTTCAAGCAATCACAAAGGTACAGTAGGTAATATTAATTCTACAACTCCATACTTACAAACATACATATATGTACCATTCTATGAAAATACCATCATGAAAACTATGAAAATATTCAAGTTTAAGTTTTGAAAAATAGTAATTCATTACAGATAACATCCCTTTTTACAATTTCAAGTCATAAATAAGTATTTAAACCATCTCTTTCTGTGAAGAAATGAATATAAAACTTGACATTCTACTCATTTTCATAGCCATTTCTTATGGAAAAAGTTCCAAAACTTTTCATAATGCTGATTCAATGATCATTTTTTACACCAATAACCATGTCAATTCTTTCAACAACAAGCATGAAATATCATTTCCATCCATACTTACTGTTACAAATTGAAAAGTAACAATCTGGAGTAAAGAAAAAACAAAATATTTTTTCAAAAGAATCCCTTTGTAATTTAAAAATGTCCATAACCACCTCTCCATTATGTTCATTCAAGATATAAACCCTGATTTCTTCCTCAAATAATTGTCCCTTAAAATCAATTCTTACACATGTTAATACTTGAACCTAAGCAAAACTTTATCCATCTTCATAAACTTTCTGTCTTGTCTGTACATTTCACAAAAGACATTAATTCATAGTGTCACATACTGTCGCACTGTGTTCATGATACTTAGCTTTGAAAGTGTTATGAAAAGAAAAGAAACAATACATTACACATTCAAAACTAAAGGTTATAAAATCTCTCTTGAAAACTCTGTCCTCTGCTGGTCTTTATACAGTGAAATATTCTGTCAGAATGCTGTTATTGTGTCTTCTCATGTAAGAAAGGCTACAGATCAGGAGAGAGAGAGAGAGAGAGTTTTCAAGAGAGATTTCATTACTTTCAGTATAAGTAAGCATTGGCCTCAAAGGGCCAACACTTGAGTGTGACAAAATCTGTCTCAGAGCTGTTATTGCTTCCAGTATGTATGGAGTTTCCAATCAACTTGAATGTGAATCTCAAAGCTGTGTTCGATTGGAAATTCCTTATGAACAGGTAGCAATAACAGCTCTGAGACAGATTCTGTCACACTCAAGTGTTTTCCCTTCAAGGCCAATGCTTACAAAGAATCCATAGTGAATCATTTGGTATTTAATACAATTAATAGTGCCTAAATGTGGTTTGCAGTTCTCCAGTGTCTTGTGAGCAAGTAATGAAGATAGGAAATGTTCAAATTTAGGGTATTGAAATAAGTTTTCAAGAACTTTTTATTACACAGAGAATCCAGATTTCTAATCCTTGACCATCACACTAGCCTTGCCAGTATGTTCTGAAAGTATCCTGAATGACCTGTGATAGGAAGCAAGATCACACACATTTTTGTAGAACTGATGATATATGAGCACAACCAATTTAAAATAACAGCTTTTGAGACAGAATATTTCCCTGTGGTAGGGTGTGCTGGTTCTTGAAGGCCAATACATTCATATGAGTTGAGACAACAAGCAAAAAACAGCTTCTGGACAGAATTTTTCACTGAATACAGACCAAAGGAAGAAAGAGAGAAAAAGAGAAATGTCATAACATTCATTTAGTTGTGGGAGATGGCCATGTGGCATTCCCTGTTAAAGAAATTGGTACAGTGTCTGTTCTGATATAAAGATTGTATTGATATTTTGAAATCCTCAGAGTATCACTGTTCATATTTCTTCCAATTACCACAGTGTGGATCTCTAAGGTCTTCTAAGCATTAAAATTTAATACACAACCCAGTCTTTTCACTGTATGACTGAGTAATGAAAATAGGAAATGTACAAATTTTGGTCTTGAAATAAGTTTTCAAAAGGTTTTTGTGGCACAAATAATGGAGAAAAATAAACATTTTTACTGCTTTTCCATGATGCTTAACTTTCTAAAATGCTCCAGAACATTGTGGAAATGGAATGAATTCATTGTGATGGGCAACTTGATTTGACACATTTACACAGAACATGGTATATACATACATAGATCTACAGACATACATACATACATACATACACACACACACACACACACACACACTTTCACTTTAGTGTGTGACTTGATTTTTGAAATAGCAGATCAAGATGATGATAAATATGGAAGTAAAGCCAACTATCTAAATGACTGCATTTCCAACTGGAAACATATGAATGCCACCAAGAAAGAGAATTCTAACACAGACTTTCAACCACCACAGAAAACATTTATTACAGGTGTGATGATCCTTTAAGTCATGAACATTTAAGGAACTATAAAGGACTCAAATTGATGTGCACCTTCTGCTATAAAATTGAACATTTGAGAATATGCTGTGGTAAATGAGGTTATTTCCCAGGAGTAACACAGCCATGTCCAAAGAAGACAATTTGTACTGTCTCTACCTCAGAGGAATCCAGGAAGAGAAAACATGAACAATAAAGAATACAAGATACATGATTTACATGATACTCATTGTAACATTTATTGTGGCAGACAGACAATTTTGAGTTCCAGGTTAAATCTGTGAGCAAAGCAAGTTTCTCCAGTGTATAGAAGGCCAAATAGCCTGCAATATCTCATTCTACCAGGGATTTTTTTCTATGTTCTATGTATATGAGGCCTTTCAGTAGAAAAGCCAATTGTTTGCAACCATTCAAATCGTGATAAGTGAATTTTAAAGAGGAGTAAAAATTCTAACTGGTTACCCCAAATTTTATCGACAGTGGGCATGAACTGAGATGGACAAATGAACCAAGTATGTTGACTAATTGACTTAGAGAAAAAGATGTGAATTGCTCTTTGACTCAGTACTGAAGGATACCAAAGAACAAATCAAGTGTACTTATCTAAAGTGTTGGATGGACAAACATGGTGCCCCAGCAATCACAAAATGGGAGTCCACTGGTAAAATGGTATATGTAGCTCCGGATGGTGTGATTCCATCAGGACACAAACTGAATGTGTACTGGAACTTACTGGAGACTGAATTCAGACCTGAAGCAAATAAATTCATTACAATCATCAAGCTCTTTGGTAAAAGACAAGGTTCAACTCCACTAAATGAATGGATTAGCAAAATATACAACCTTATAGAATTATCTGAGTACCCACCAGGAATAGCAAAGGATTGAATTACTAGGGATATTCTATTTATCAACTGTGAGAGAACTAGTGCCCAGGACAAGGTCATAAGAAAAGAGCCTGAGGCCACTCTGAATAATGTAGTACAAATTCTACAGACAGAAGAGGCCTCCAGAGTTTCTTTTTAGAATATTAATTCTACTTCTACTAATGGATAAGAGACAACAGCAGCTCACCATGCTTGATATGATAAGAAAAAGGGCAAGTGCAAGAATTCTAATTCTACATATGAGAAAAAGGATTCTAATCAAAAGAAATGTTACAGATGTGGAAACCTTTATGGCAAAGGTCATCTAAAGAAATGTGCAGCAGTAAATGCAGAATGTAACTTCTGCAAAGAGTTTGGACACTTTGAAAAGTGTTGTAAAAAGAAGCATTCTAGAAGTGGTTATTCTACTGGGGAGGATGACAAGAAGAAAATTCATGCCTTCAGTGTACACAGGTATTATAATCAAAAAGAGACCTAGTGATTCATGCATAGGATCAAGAATAAGATGAAAGAATAGGAATTCTACATGATAGAATAGGAATTCTACATGAATGCAATGAATGCCTTTTATTCAATATACTTGTCCAAAATACCTCATTGTCAACAGTTTTATGATATTTGCACACTTGTATTATATACTAGAACTTTCTAATTATTAACATACTTGCCAGTCAAATGCTTCCCACAGAGTCATTGATTGGTATATATGGTTGTATACCTGAACCCCCCCCAAACCAAACTGAATTTTTTTTTGCTCTGGTTTTGCTGTTTTTCTTCCAAGGGAAATTAATATGTGTTAATAATGTGGACAGTAGTTTAAACTTATAATGTATAAATTTTATGATTAGCAGTTATAATATTATTACACTTATACACCTTTCAAAGTTTCAGTCAGGTTGAATAGTTTGCTTGCTAAGACCCCCCAAACTGAACTAAGGACTTTGTAAACTGAACCAGAAAGACTTAAGTTGCATAAAAGCACATTTAAAAATAACTAATCCTAAACATTTTTAAATTTCACTAAAGAAGCTCTGTTCATGCATTGAATTTCTTGCAGTTCAATTGGTTTTCAGCAAAATTGTCAAGAGTTCTTTCATTGCAAGTGAACTGAAAAAAAGCAAGTGAACTTTTTCAAGCAAACCATTTCTAGTGAACTATTTGCAAGTGAACATTATGTTAAAATTCACAGTGTCATCATCAAAAAGCAGAAACAGAAATAAATTTCTTTTGATTAAAGTGAGCAAGTTATGTGCTTTATTTCATAAAAAATTCAAATGAGAGATATTAGTACTTTATTGTTTGTGATGATTTTTGTTCTTTCAAGTGAACTTTTATTCAAGTGAACCAAGCAAAACACACCTCTAACATGAACTATGTTGAACATATTATAATGTACAACCTAGAAAGGAGCACTATTAACATAAGGTAATAATAATAGAATATTTGTGTTTGAAATTACAAGTATGCAGTAAATGTACTTGAGACAATGGCTTGGTATGGGATGAAATTATGGTTTGCTTGCCAATTCACTTGCCAGCTCACTTACTGTTGTGGACAAGCAAACTTTTTTTCAAAGGGATGTATATTCAAAATTACTTGTCACAAGTGACCACCATTTTGTTTGATTTTTACACTGACAATATATTTCACAAATATACAAAATTTTCTTTCTTTCTCTAATATGGGAATTTACAAAAGTAAAAGTCCTGTTGTATTTTTTGTGTCCCAAACTTTTCAAGTGAACTAAGTCACAGAAATGAACTTTGAGTGCTTACTACTAAAACAGATTAATTTTCCCAGTTCATTGTATAATTTAAAAAGAAAGAACAGAGTATGAGCTTGAAATGCAAAACAATATTTTGATTCATGGATTTGTTATTTCTGAAATATATGCTGAAGTATGTTTTCCAGTTCGCTTGAAAAATAGCCAGTTTGGGGGTTCAGGTATAAATATATTTGCAACACAAAATCCAAGAAGATTGGTGCTAAAAGTACTAAAATATATATGCACATAAGTGCAAAAGTAATTAAGTACAAAGTACATATGAGTGATCTGTTTCAGTGGTTAAAAATAATGGTTGAATTTTTGAGGAATACATATATGTCAAAAGTATCATTTTTTTGTGGATAGAGTTTAAAGATTGAGTATTTTCACACATATAATTACCTCACAAAACTTAAATAAAATCATAAATTTAATGTAAAATTGTTTTGAGATTTCAATAAAAGCTGCTCAAAAAATAGAAATATATTTTGAAGTTAAAAATGCTACAACTTTTGGGGTCAACTTTGGCCCCAGATCCCCGGCCTAAAGAAAAAATGTATCCTCAAACTACTTCAAAAGAATACTTAACGACTTCAGATGTCGGCATGCAACATCGGAACTATCTGTTAAAATTATTCTTGACCCCCCTCCTTATTCCTGTACTGGATCCGCTACTGTATTTTCATTCTTTGTATCTGTAGCTGGATTACTGCAGTCTGCAGGAGGGTTGATTTTGCTGGTCTACTATACTTTTTTCAGACGACGGAAGATGGTTAATGACATTGAAAGTACATTGAGCAAAAATACAAAAGAAAAGCGTAATATTTTTACTGGGTAAACAAAATCTAAACAACATTGTGAATTTAATTTTATGTTATACAATTATCTAAAAAACACTTTATTTTGTACAAGGTAGTGTAATAAATATTAACGGATATGCAAGTTTAAACATTTGTTACCCTGAAGGAAATTCAGAAATTTTTGACATTTTTAAAGATGTCATAGCCTGATACATAACCACCTTTTTGGACTTTTCTCTTTGAAATCCACAAATACCATATCCATCTCAGGACTGTGAAGAAAATCATCACATAGTGATTGTTATAATGGGGCATCTAGACAAACCATCTTTAAATTTGATACATTGGAAAGAATGGAAGAAAAGGTTAAATTTTTTGAACATGTCATTTTTTGTGACTGAAAAGCAATCAGTTAGTTTTGACCAATGTCCTCGGTTAAAAGGCCACCAAAATTTTGAAGAAGACTGATCTAATCCTGACTAAAACTGGTCTAGTTATAGCTGACACTGATCTAATTCTAACTGTTAGTTAAATAGTCAAACTTCTCCTTGGACAGTGGTTAGAATTTTCTGATTCTGCGAAGGTTTTTCACATCATTTACTTGTAATGTGAAAAGTTTATTTTTGGCCACATAGTTTCTATCACATAACTGGTATATGTACACTTCTGGTGTCTCATAAACTGTCCGGATTGTCAAAACGTCTTGTTAGGTGTTTGTGCTCAGAATTTGAACTATATATTTCCTATAGGAGGGAGGCGCAAACCTCGATAGGGTGCCAGACATCCATGTATTTTCAAGTTTTTGAATAACCGTATAAAATTAAAGACATTTAGAAACGCCGTTGACGTAAGTTCACGAGGTGTATCGGCCCTCTGTATGATCAGAGTATCCACACAAAATTTAAGGCAGACAGCTCACGTGAGCCAATTGTGACGATCATGCTTTCATTTTTACCGCCCGCGTACGTAGTACGACCGGAAGGTAATATTTTCAAAGGTGTGTGTCTGTTCACAGGGGGCCAGGTCCAGGTCAGGATGGGGGGTGCCCTGGGTACCACCCCTGGCCACAGATGGGGTACCCCCGGCAAGGGATGGAGTACCCTCTGGCCAGGGATGGGGTACCTCCCTCCAGGATAGGACAGCAGAGCAAGCACTTACTACGCAGGGGGCAGTATTCCTCTTGCGTTCACACAGAAGGACTTTCTTGTATAGTTACAGCCCGCATTCGAAGGAAAGGGAAGGTATTGTATTCAGTCTGTCCACCACCGGGGGAGGGGGTACCCCAGTCCCAGGCTCTTTCCAAGATCTCTGGTCCCAGGTCCTTTCCAGGGGGCATCCCAGTCCCAGGTTCTTTCCAAGGTCTCTGGTCCCAGGTCCCAGGACAGGGGTACCCCCTGCCACCAGTCCCAGGGATACCCTCCATCCTCAGACAGGACTGGCATACTCCCCCCCCCCCCCACCAGAATTGGGGTACACACCAACCAGGACTGGCGTACCCCCCCAGCCAGAACTGGGGTACGTTCCCTTGGTCAGGACTGGGGTACACCCCCCCCCCTCGGGACAGGTTATGCTGTGGGCGCTATGCCTCGTGCGGTTTCCTGCAGGCGGACTTTCTTATTTTATAGTTCTATATTCTGTTCTTGTTTCAAAGTAGTAACATTTCCTTCTCCTCACTTTGGCACTGTGTGATATGTAGACTTTTTAAGGTATATGTTTGTAAAGATGTAATGAACTTTTTAAAAAGTTACAATTTGATTGCAATTTTAATAGAGGTTTGTCCTTTGCTTAGAATCAAAAATTTTTTCAAACACAAATAACTTACAAAAATAATATCAAAAGCCATGTTGACAACAAAACTATAAAGTTTTCGTGACTTTGAAAAATGGTCTTCATATTCAGACATCTGAGCACGGTTTCTTATTTACTGCCAACATTTGGCTGAATATTTTACATCTTCTCACGAAGCTCGAATCACCAATTTGCCAGAAATATTCGTGCATGAAATTGGAATGAAAACAATTTTGTGTCGGAATTTTCTGAATTTGAATTCTGTCCCACTTTCTTTCTAATAATTCAGCATGTGCTTTTTGTTCATATTTAATACGTCATATTTAAAATTTTACTGGGTTGTGCGACAAGTATCTGTTAGGATGTCCATTTTATGGGATTTTTTTTTCAAAATATACTATTTGTCTTGGTCGAAGAAAGATGATTTGAATTTGAATGCATAACATACATTGAAAAATCATAAGAAAAAAGTGAACATTTTCTTTGGACAATACCTTGATGTATTACATGTACAAGTGTCATGTCAATGATCATCAAGGTTTATCAAGTAACGTATGATGTTTTTCTACAGGAAGTGAAGTAGCAATAGCTAGCAAAAACCACACTAATCCACTATTGATATTAAATTAGATTGTGTCAGCTCTTTATCTGTTTATTTCACTTCAAAATAAAGAACAGTACAAAGGGTACTACATCATATTATGAAGACAATGCTTCACGTCACTACTTTGTCAAAATGAAAAAGAATAGTATCCGTTGGTTTAACTGATAAGAGGAGGTCAGATGTGTGGATTTATAAAATATATACCGGTACATCAAATAGAAATGTCAATGCTACGACGTGTACTGCGTAGGAAAAGCAAAAACTATTCCTGTGATGAATGACCGTACAACAGAGGAAACACTATTCCGCATCAATAAACCGGTAAGTTCCTCTTTATTTGTTGCACATGAAAATCAGTTCACATCTCAATTGTCTTTGGAAAGCACAAAAATAATATGCAATTTTGACATGTTTTTGGACAGTATCAAACAGATTTTATCAATTCAACGCAAGAAAATTGTCCGACTTGGACAAAAGTCGAAATATGCATCGTGAGGAGGGTTTTCATTCATGGATCATCGTAGCAGCTTCTTCGTTCGTATTTTTCCTAAATGGAAGTCTCTTCTATACTCAAGGTTAGGATCTGACAAAAATAAGCCCTTTCAACTTGACAATTTTCAAATTTAGTTTTACATAAAGCACAAGACTGTGCGGTATTTTTTCGTAAATTTCATTTTATTTGCAGTTCAAATTTCACAGATAGCTGCTTATTTAGATGTTATTTGAAGAGTTAACATATTTTACTGGGTTTATCTGAAATGCACCCAGTCACATTTTGATGTGACATTTATATACGTGAAAGGACAATTTTGTAGGTAAAAATAGTGATACAGTGACTAACACTTCTTCCAAAGTAAATGATTTCTTTGTTTCTGGCTGCAGGACTATTGTTCCCAGAGTTCCTGAAAGAATTTGGAAAGGATGATGTGGCTACTGCATGGATAATAGGCGCACTGAATGGATTAACTCAAATATCAGGTGCGGTGTTTATATATTTGTGCCTACTTTCTTTTCAGGTGGTTTAAGTTTACAGTTATATGTCCCAGTTTAGGCTAAGGAGGGAAGGTATATGTAGGCCACGATATGGGTTAGTCTAATTTGGCATCCAACATACTTAAGAGGGCAAGTTGTCTGATGTTGAAGTACTACTTTTGTGACCTAGTCATGGAGGTTAAATGGCACCTGGTGTCCACTTGCTATCTCAAGATTTGGTTAAATTTATTCAAATCCAGTTAAAAAGTACTTGTAATATGAATTTAGTCACAAATTGGCAAAAAAGGGCAATTATATTTTTTATATTTTTTTGTTTTTGAAAATTTTGACTGCTCTTAATCAATCATGGCCAATCAAGTAATATTCAACATTTAGGGTTTGTTTGACAAAGTGGTTTTTTGAAGGGTTCAATATCAATTGGTGAAATGTAGGGGACACATGAAAGTATCTAAAATGCTCATTTTGAATTTTTAATTAATGCTTCCATACTAGATTTCTAAAATTGACATCAAACTCAAATTCTTCACTTTGTCTCATTTGAGGTCTGATTTTGAAGGGTCATAAATAAGTTGTGAGGTTAAGATTCATATTGGAGTTCCAGCTGAACTTAATTTTTAGCATCCAATGTAAAAACAAAAAAAATATTTACCTGGGGGCTACTGGGGTTAATTTCTGGTAGATTTTGGGCCCAAAATTTATAATGCTATGTAGAAATTAATTGGAGTTGATTTTTTTTCAAAAATGGTAAAATATCATTCCTTGGATTTAAAAGTTATCAAGGAGTATTTTAAATAACTCTGTTATCTTTACCATGTAATGGTCATGTTCAGGAGTGGCATCACTCTCAGCTCATTCCTAAAACAAAAGAACTGAATGTCACATATGATCCACCAAATTGAACCTTATCACTTCTTCCATAAGTGACACACATGTTTCTAAAACTTTCCAGATGCTCATAAATA
The DNA here is from genome assembly GCA_038406175.1 of Haplosyllis leylae. Taxonomy (NCBI): domain Eukaryota; kingdom Metazoa; phylum Annelida; class Polychaeta; order Phyllodocida; family Syllidae; genus Haplosyllis; species Haplosyllis leylae. Next base: position 5,226 of record JBCAUG010101396.1, on the reverse strand, counting down.
TATTTCGAGCAAGTTTACTAATCTTGAAATGTGACCTCAAAATTGACCTCATTAACTCTGAACTGTCTTTTGTCCAGTTTTCTTTTTTCTGAATGTCATTCATAGCTCTGCTATGTGACATTTTAATATAAGGCCTATGTGACATTTTGATATTAGGCTCACACATAATGAGGTAAATTTTAGGTCAAATATAATAGTCACCAAAACCCCTCAAAATATTCATAAAATGTTTCACAGCAATTTAGATGACTTTCACAAGTGACCTCAAATTCATCTCATTATATTTTACCCTTGTCATGTCAAGTTATTTTATTATTAATCTTATCCATAGTTCAGCTCTGATATGTGACATTTCACACATAATTGGCAATTTACTTTGCCCTTAACATTTTGACACATAACTTATAACTTAAACCACCTACTGCCTGTACAGAATTATTTGTAAGTGTGTCTGCATGCCATGAGCATTGAAAACCATTGCCACCTAGATTCCATATAGTCCCCACATTAGGTGTAGGATTTCATGTTTTTCACAAAAACTATTCATTGTAATCCTCACAACACATGTTTGGTTTAGATTTCAATCATACCCAAACCTCTGCCAACACCTCCACTGCATTTCTTTCATCCTCTTTGAAGTTTTATGACTTCATAGTAATTCATGACTTATTGGGAAAGAGTGGTTATAACATGTATAACATATGTTCAAAATACAAGTTTTAGTTTGTTGCAAAAAACGAAATCCTACATTTAATGTGACTCTGTTGTAGTAAATTTATTTATGTTCATATTTCAGTTTTTCCAAGATGACTTTCAATAAATCCAATGAATCATAACAAAATCTAAAGATAGCGTGGTTGCCAAAGAAATTGCATATCTGACAGTAGTTACATTCTCAGATGTAGTGGTAAAAACTACATCTGGGTAGGTATCTTTTAGTGAAATTAACGACAATATATTAACCCAAAGGTAATAATGGAAACATGCTTTTCATTACTATTGCTGGGAATGTATTTACTACAACCTAGCACTGGTAATTATCCAACTTTTTGTACCGATGCACTGAATTCGGTAAAATCAGCGAAATCCATTGATAGAAAACTCGGTACTGTTTCTTTGTCGACTGCCTTCTTCACTGCTACCAATTTGATGTGAGTTTGCTCATGAGAAATTTCTTAATGTGTACAGTAACTGATTTTCGCATGTGTAAAATACGTATATATGAACTTTACATTACCTTTGTGCACCCTACAGATTCATCTAATTCATTTGATTCGATCAATTCAAAACGGAAAAACTCGACTGATTTTATTTTCTGATCCTGATTGACAGTTTTGAGAAGCGTGATGAATCTGTAATAGATTTTACGATACAAATGTCATAATTAGGTATTTCCAGCAATGTCCTCATACATAGATAATTGGCTAAATTACTCCACATCCACCATCATGCAGATGTCACAGTGTGTTCTGACATTCTGAACGTAAACTCTCTAATTTGGGTTAAAAGTATTGAGACTGCCGCATTTTCATTCCAATTGAAACATCTGATGTATATGTAAATGTATATTCTGGACAAGCGACTCAGTGAATATAGGGAAAAGTAGCCAAGTTGAAAAGCATGGTTTCGGTTCATTGCACAAAGTTACTGGGACGTGCTACCATAATGATGACATCCTACTTCGACACTGATTTCGTTTCAGTAATGAAGTTGACTAAACTTCCCTTAATTCATTGCTTTGAAACTGCAGCTCCAATTTAAAGTCATAAGTCATCTTGTAAGCAAACCAATTCGAAAGGTTTCCTGGATGTTTGTGGTATTTGCTCACTGCTAGTAACTATAATTTTCCGGGAATTGATACTTCATTGTGCGATGCCATGAAGATTCCCCCGTGACGGTTTCCTTTTCCTCTTGGGTATTTGTATTTTATTCGAAAACGTTCAAGTACAGTTGTTTCAAATGGAAAATGCAAGAGTTTTAACCTCTACTTGTAGCTTTGGTTTGTTGTTGGATGACAGATTTCATGGATTATAGAAGTTTAACATTATTTGGAACACTGCTGGCATCATGTGGACTTATATGCAGCTCCTTGGTTACCCATTTTGGTCTCTTTTATTTCACCTACAGTGTGATTATTGGTACGTAAAATCGCTTCAGTAATACTACACAAGCTTTGTTTCAACACCAACACAAAAAAATGCATTTTTCTTTGAATTTCAGGCATTGGAATGGGGTTTCAATATGTTCCTGCTTTGATTGTACCACAGTTGTGCATACAGAAAAGACGAGCCTTGGCGATTGCTATTGCAGTTGGTGGATGTCCACTTGGATCATTTATATTTTCACCTGCTTTGCAATTCTTGATCAATACATATGGATGGCGGGGTGCAATACTTGTAACAGGAGCATTTATTTTAAACGGATGTCCATTTGGTCTTCTCCTAATCGCTCCTAAGGTTACTCCACAGAGGAAAAGTGATCCTGAGTGTCAGAAGAAAAAGGACATGGGATCTACTCTGTCTTACAGTACAGAAAAACTAAATGATGTCACACTTTTTGGTACTGATATGAAAACCCACAGGGCTTTTTTGGTGAAGTTGAAGAATACATTTGACTTTTCAGTCCTAAAGTCTGGAACTATTCTCGGTGTCGTTTTTATCCTGTGGACATTGTTTTGCCTTGGATTTCCTGTATTTGCAAACTTCTTGCCATTAGTGGCATCTAGTTACGGAATAAGCAATTATACATCATCTTTCATTTTGTCCATTTTCGGCTTGTCTGATTTTGCTGGCAGATTACTGTTTGGTGTAATTGGAAGTTTTGGCAAGATAAATCCAGTATTTGTTTGGTGTTTCATAACTATTTCTGGAGGATTATCACAATTGTGTCTCACTTGGCTTGAAGCCTTACCAGTCCTGTATTTCCTAGCATTCAGCTTCGGTCTGTCAGTGGGTAAGAACTTGGACATTGCTTGATATTACTTTGATTTTGATCAGTGCATTAAAGTTGCAAACTAAAATAAAAGCAAATGAACAAGCTTCTGTTTCGTGATAAACAATTTATTTTGATTGTATTGGTGAACTCATTTGCAGCATTTTCGTTGATTGATCATTGACGAATGCAGGATTCCCTTACAGACTGTTATATTCTCAATTTCATGGGTTTTTTTGTGGAGAATGGGGAATTAGTCACAAATACGGGGTTGGTGCCTCTCCTGAAGGAAATCCTGGATCCGCCACTGCTTGCAGTTCCAACAACCCAGCATCAATCATGTTGCAGTTGGTTGTTTTGCAGGTGGATGGTTCACTTATGCATCAGTGGCGTTAGTTGATATTTTCGGCATTGACCAAGTTGCTAAATCTTACGGCATCATGCAGATTGCACATTCGGCCGCGTTTTTCGCGTCATCTGCTTTACATGGTAAGTACACTTGTGCCTTTTGCAGCTAATCGCAGTTTAACTTTGAAATTATCCTGATGGATGCATCCATCTTTCAAGAAATACTGTAATGTATTTAAATAAAACATTTAAACAAAACAAGAATATATCAATACATGCATATGAACCATAAATGATGTAACTTGCAGTTACTTGGTAAAATGTTAAAAGGTCTACTGCTGTTGTGTACGTTATTGCCATCATAGTCGTAAGCATTAATATATACTAATATCAACCAAATAGCAAGTCACCAATATAATTAAACAGTTTGTAAGGGTGCAATATACATGGTAAATATTGTCTGTTACGTCTAACTGATAAACCATAGATCTATTTGTACTTCGTGGGTGTAATTTCATTTGTGACCTTCGAAGAAGTTAGGAACTTTTACATTAACATGTGTTTTGTTTCGATTTGGTGAATGCGTTGGAAAGTGTGTGTGATGAGGTATTTGATCAGACTGCACAAATAAAAGAACGATTGCAATCCATATTCATATTCTGTATTGGTTAATCAATGGTTTACTGTGCATTCGTGTAACATAATCCACGACGAGCACAGCGAGGAGTGGATTAATACACAAATGCACAATAAATGCCATTGATTAACCATTTTACACCACAGTTGGCAGACACTGATCTATGAATGCATGAATGGAAATTACATGAATAGGTACAGACCTTCATTGTGGTCGGCTGCTCCTCGGTCATGGCTCACTGGGGTCATGGCTCACTGGTCTTCCCGGGCGCCTTTGCTTCAGAACAATAACTACATAGATTTTTTACTCAATAGATGCATGCACTTTGCCAATTCCACGTGGTAAGAGAGCTCATTTCTTGCTTGGAGTTTGAAGTGAACACACACGCCATTGATCTAGATCCAATGCCTCATACACTGAAGGAATATTTCACTGTGGATTATTATTTGGAAAGGTTGTAAATGGCATGGCATCATTTTGCCCAAGTCATGAGGAGCTCACAGATATATATTTCTTGGATGTACGAGCTGCATAAGACCTTCAAATTTGTGTGCAAAAGTCAGATTTTTACAGTGAATGCCGCCATGACCTTCTTGTTCAACTTTGCTTGTTGTTGTCATGTGATCAGATTGGAGCCCTCTCATTGGTTGAAGGAAACTTCAGAATAAGGCTGGATGGTAGGTAAGAAAATCGTGAATTTTCTTTCGAACTTAAATTGGTGTTTTAATGCCTTTTAAAAGTGACTGCAATCTGCTTTTCACAGACAAATATTTAGATAATGATATAAGGTATCATGTGTAAAAAAATCTAGTCTCTGCAAGCGGTACTTTTGCCAGAAAAAGTGAAGGAAAGTCGGCTTGAAAATTACGTGAATTTTCCATTCATTTCACCACCACGTGGTGCGCTTGCTTGAGCAGGCAGGTTGGGTTGACTATCACAGTTGGAAATTTTCAATAAATGCATTCGTAGCTTCTTCTGTTGTATTGACTCCATTGTCTAGCAATGCATTCAGTACAACAAAAGAAATTACCAGTGGATTCATTGAAAATAATCCACTGGTAGAACAATAGGGTCCCGCGCCAACCGTAGTGTAAGAATTCACAATCAGTGAGTGGACAATTGTCTACTTAATGAATAATTTCCTAGGTTTTCTCAGTGTAGCTCAGATCAGTGACGTAATATTTGGAAATATCAAGTATTTCATAGAGTCAGTGTTCTAAGAGCGGGTAACACCCGGTCAAGCGGGTAATCTCCGTCCCCGACCTGTCTTCACTTGCTACGAGATTTCTACTTTTTACCATCACACGCCC